>CM019221.1:1873092-1953559 GCA_009741485.1 Malurus cyaneus samueli
GGCTAAAAAACCCAAATCTGAAGCAAAGATTGGTGCTGTTTGCTTTGACATGCTGTGCCTGCGTCATAAGCAGCCTGTGTTTGTTTTACAGATGTATTTTCCATAATCACCCACACCAGAGACAGGCCATGAAAAGCTGCAGAATCGTTGCTCTTGTACGTATTTTACTGATTCAACCAATTTTAGTGGTGTCTTTTATTAAAGAGGGATTTTGAAACAAAGCAGCATCTCAACTGCTGCATCAGCTTCAATCGAAACATCTGAATTCTAATTTTAAGCTAAACCTGGAAAAAACCAACCAAAAGGATGCAGTTTTTATGCAAAACCAATATATTGAGTGCCAGGATGCGATCTCTTTGTGCTCAAATTATCTCACTCCATCATTTTCCTCTCTCATTATTTGGATCCTGAGGCTGGGGGCAGCTCAGTCTTTCTCTCCCATTGGAGCTGGGAGGCAGGAGGAAATAAATAACATCTTTTACAATCCCACGCTGTCGATAGAAATGCCAGATTAATAGCTCTGGAGAATGATGAGCTCTGATACAATCGAGAGGGAAGAATTTTGTCTGCAGGAAAAATAGTGGGAACAAAGTGCATTATCTGCCTTTCTTCAATATTTCTCTGTTCCTTCTTGCCTCACTGGCTAGAGAGAGATGAACCTGGGAATAGGATTGAGGGAGCCATGATTTGCATACCTTGACGTAAATTTTGACAGAGTTTAGCAGTTTTTTTCTCTTTTCTGTACTTTTAAAATGCTCATGGAAATTATGGCTTATACCAGATAGGTTTGGTTTTGTTGGGCCTGTGGGGATAATGGTTGTGCTCACAAAAAATAACTTCAAATCAGAACAGAAATACTGGAAAATATTATCTTGGAAAAATGTGGGAAAGATGGTCAGGTTTTCATTTTTCTTATTCTGTCTCTTTGAACGACCCTTTCAGGAGATGGATCATACTTTTTGTTCCTGAATAATAATTTTTCCTTCTTTCAAAACCTAAGGAGAAGGGCACTTCTTATACTATTCCAATATAACCCAGAGCATCCTTGCTGTATTGGCCAGGCTGTTCCTGTGGTGTCAGTCTGTCCTTTGTGAATAACAATGCCAAATACCTGGAAAAAAAACTTTGGCATCAAAAAGGAAAAAGTCAACTAAAATATCAAGCTTTTACAAGGAGGAGAAGAAAGAGGCGAGGGATTTAAATGAAGCCTGACAAAGCAAGCTATTATAGACTGTTAAAAAAAACCCCTTCTGGCTGAAAACCTCAGTGATAGGTAATTATATTTCTAAATGAGGCAATCATTGTTAAGCTATGAAGAATATAATTAATTTTATAACATTCTGTAGTGTTGTAGTCAATACAGATAATGGACTTTGTGAGATATTAGCTGTCCAAACACATCCAAGTCGTTTAAAGAATCTCATTGTGCATTCTCTTAACCGAAGTCAACAGTAATAAAGCCCTTCTCTGTCACTCAGATAAACCCAGACAGGAGCTGAAATGAATTAACTGAGCTTAAAGAAATGGGTGCAGCTCCAGTTCACAGACATCCCACTGGTTTCCAGCTTTATCTCAGAAGTTTTTTGGTTGGCAAACATGGCACACTTTAGTTTGCAGTGGGCCAGATTTGTCTGCTCTATAATCACACGGATTCAAGCTAAAGATTTATAGGAGAGGGAAAAAAAATGAGCTAAGCAAACAAAAAACCTACAAAACAATTATTCTTTCAGATTAGGTACGATCAGAGTCACTGTCGTGGATCTTATCAGGGACAACAGAGAATCCTCCAGAGATTCATGAGATGAATTGCAAATGTGTGAAAAAAAATTTAAAGTAGAAATTACTCTTTAGACTTTAGCAAGCAAAGCTCTGAGATCCTAAAAACAAAAGCTTTGTCATGTAAAACACTCCTCTGCTTGCAGAAAAAAGATTGATTCTGGTTCCAAGATCAGTCTGCAGCTACAGTCTCTGAAGAATGTAGAGAGGATCACAGCTCAGACAAGAGATGATAGTTCACATCTTTAGAGCAAAGCTGGGTCTGCAGGGGGTTGTGCAAACAGAAACTTTTGGAAGCAATGAATGCTTGGAGAGAGAGCAAGGAGGAGCAGATTGCACCGAGTCCCAGTCCCTGCTCCACAGCTCACACTTCAGACAGGATCTTATTTCCTCTGGGTTGAACACCACTGGAAAAGAGCACTGCCCCACACCTGAGTGTTTTAGGGTGGACAGGGTGATGCCTGGCAGGGATTTGGAACAAGGAGATTTTAGGTCCCTTCCAACACAAACCATTCCCTGATTGTTTGAATTTCTGCAGGTACAATATTCAGAAAATGCCCACAGGCAGGTTTTGTGGGATGGCAGAGAAAACAGCTGTAGCAAGGAGCTTGTGCATTCACCATTCACACACTGCTCTTTTCTGTGGATTCCACTGGCAGGTTGACATCAATCAATCAATCAAATGCTCATTGTGTGATTATAACTTGTGGACAGGATGTGAAACCAAGACTTTTTTGGTGAATTTTTTTTCCCCTACTGCAATGACCATAATTGGCAGGACACTGAAGGACAATGAGCTGTTTTGTGCAGTATTTTGGCTGAGCAGCTCTGGATTCTCCTAAGGAAGTCAGACACTCCCAGAGCACACCCCCATTGGAATTCAGAGCAGGGATCATTGTTATTGCTGCTGCCCTTCACACTGTGTGTCCACACTGACTGATGTCATGGGCAAAACATAAGGTGCTTTCTGAGCTGATGGGAAAAATGGTGTGGAAATGGCTCTGCATCCAATTACCACTGTGAGGGCAGACTGTGAATGCAGAAAAGAGTGCGAGTCTCTCTGCCACAGCACAGCTCATTCCTGAGCACAGGACTCATTTGCAGAAATGATACAATTACTTTGCCTCCTTATTGCATGGAACATTTCAATCAGGACCAGAACAATGGGAACTTCAAACACGTGCAGATGCCTTGTGTACAGACCTAAAAGAAATACTGCAATTACAGACTGCATTACAGTCACAGGTATTACAATGAAATAAGGCTTCATTTATTTTGTTATTTCTTCCCTGGTGAAACTGTGTTTCAAAAAAAATTGTGATTTACATTTATAGCAGCTGTCCTTGTCATGGGAAAATCTTAGAAATGGACAGGAACCATGTCTTTATCCCCCAAAACCCTCTTGCTCTGCTTTTTTCCTTCAGGAGGAGAGGAAAGAAGTGGAAAATAAAATAATAAAAAAAACCCACTGCATGTTAAATGCAAGCAAAACTTCACAAATGGAATGACCTGGGCAGAGAGGAGCGAGAGAGGGAGAAGCTTTGCAGAGCAATGTGGGCTCGTAACCATTAGTTACAACAGCATCTGAGAAGCCTGGTGACACAATTGTGCTGAAAATTCAAATGTTAAGCACAGAGTTTTGTCTTTTTGGCTTTAGCAGTTTATCTGTGACAGCTCCAGTCCAGGCTGGGCTGGACCCAACAACTCCTTGTTTTCCTGTGCAGTCCCAGTGGGGTCCCACACCACCAGTGCATTCCAGCTCCCTGTTATTTTCCTTTGTCTCCCTCCACATTATCAACAATCACTTCACTGACCTGTTCCAGCTCTTCCCTGATTTACAGATGCCCACTTGTGACAGGTACCCCCTGATCTGGATGTTTCCTCCACTACCTTTTTCTTCTCCTTCCACATAAACTCTTCACTCCTTTGTTTAAATCCTTTACTTTGCCTATTCATTGTACAAGTTTTGAATGGAACAACTGAATGCAATTTAATAAAGCAAACAGATTAATAGAGAGAAAAACAAGAGACATTAAATAATAGTCTCAGCAATTAGATGAGGAAAGGAATTAAATCACTTCATTTGAGGGCCTTAGCATTATTCACTGCAGAGCTTAATTTGAATTAATATGCAAGGTACACACATTAATAAATGTCCTATATGGGTGGCTCTTTAACGAGGAATATTGAAAGTAACAGCAAAAGGGATTAATCCTTATATTCTCAGTAAAAGTGCTTATTTAAGGTCTGGCAAACCATGGTTTTAATGAGAAACTTATAATGTAGAAATAGAGAGCTGTGAAGGAGACAAGGTTCAGTTGTTGGAAGAGCTCTGCGGTTCAAAGTGGTATAAATGTGGTTGTTTATTGGGTTTTTGCTGTTATTTCCCTGTCAGCTGGGCCAACCTTCTGGTGCAATGGCCATTCTGAGCAGGGGAGTGTAACTGGAACTGTGGGGAATGTCAGCCTTTCCCACAAGCTGTTCTACTCACTTCAGCGCTGCATTTTTCAAGGGTTAGGCTGGCCGGGGCTGGGGAAATTGCAAGGTCATTCTGTTGTATTTCTCTGGCTTTCTGGAAGAAAAAAAGTTTGTTACTCTTTGGCTCAGCTTCAGAAGTTCTGAGGCAAAAGGTGAAGGTTTGTGAAAAAATTGGATTGGGCCATAGCAAAGAAAAGTGAAATTTTCTGTTGGTGGCAGGAGCCAAGAGACTTATTTAATAACAAATATTTGTATATTTATCTGATCATTTTTAAGCAGCTTCTGCAGGTAGCTCCTGAAGATGCCAAATTAAAATGTATTTATTTTTAAATGAATCTAGCAATCATCCCTCCAAGAAAGACTTTGTAAATCATGCACTACACCACCCAAAGGAATATCCATTGTCTCCCTCTTTTCCCCGAGGAAAAGAAGACAGTTATCATGAAACTGCTGGGGCTGGAAATGTCCTGCAGATTCCATATTCTGACCTTGAGTGACTTCTTGAGTCAGTGAAAGAATTTTTGGGTCTTTGCACTTTGCAATTTCTCTTTATTGCTGAGAATCTGTGAAATTACCTAATGATTCATTATATAATTTCACCTTTTTTAGTCAAACTCTGTCTCTATATGTGCATTGCAGAGGGATTTTTTTTTCAATGTTCTGGTGAATACTCCCACAACAGACAGTGACAGCAAAGAACCAAACCCAGAAATGGAATATTGCTCATTCATTAAAAGCCCCAACATGATTTAATGACCCTGTTACAACAGCATTTTCACAACTTAACATTTTATTTCTACAAGTGCATAGTCATTCAAATAAACATTCCCGCTTTTTAATAGCATTTTTCCAATAAATACATTTAATTGATATTTCACAGTATAAAAAAGGACCTCACACTGGCATAATTTAAACCACTACATGTGAATATCAATATTTTTCCCCTCGAAATTCCAGTAATTATATACTTGCTGCTCTTCTAATTGGATATGAGCGTTATCACCTACCACAGGGCAACTGATTACAGGAACAGCTTAAATGTTCAGTCCTGTTAAAACCCTTTAATGGCAAACCCTCCAGGAGCACAGGAAAGCCAGAGTTAACAGAATTCTTGTGCTTTTAGCAGCTTGTCAGATTTTATTAGACTTTGTGAGGTTCTATATTTGCTTTTTGTCTCTAAACCACTGAATTCTTATGAGGAATGACATGTTTTGTAACAAAACAAGTAACTTGCAGTGCTGCGGTGGGAAGGAGGGAACAATGCGAATGTATTCACGTGAAATAAATCATTATAGAGAGATGTTTAAAGGGAACTAATGTGATGTGTATTTACACAAGTACCTGGTTTTTCTCTCCGTTTTCAGGCTTTGGCAGAGAACCAAGGAATTGTCGTTCCAGTGTGTGAGGCAGCTTTACTGAACACATGGCTGTGCTTCCGCGTGGAACTAAAATTGCGCCGTTCCACCCCGTTCACACGGTGGAAAAAATATCCTGGGCCTATTTTTATAAGAATCTCAGCTGTGCCCAAAGTGGCACAGCAGAGCAGCCTGCTTTCATGAAATTTAAATATTCAGGATGAACCTGTTCAAGCATGGGGATATTCGCAGTGAGGACATTATTAATCCTGAGAGAAGCTGGGATAATATTTTCCAAAGGAGCCAAACCCTCCCTTTCAGAAGTTAATGAGGTGCTCCAGGGTCTGTGTGTCAGAAAAAGGGAAGGTGGAAGTTAGTTAGAAAGTTCTCATGAGACAGCAGTGATAAAGTGTTGCTGTTCATATATATTATAGATATATATAAATGTACATGCATGTTCAATGCTGGATAGGGAAAAGTGCTGAAGTTTAATGTCCCTGCCTGCCTGAAGAATTCCCCAGATTCCCAAGCTTTTATCCCATAAAATACCATGGGTCTGGAATGTTCCAAGCAGCATGTGAGGAGTCCAGCCACAACCAAATCTATCAGACAACTGCATCGAGCCAGATATGCTCTAGTGCCAAATTTAAACTCAGTCACAGCAGGTTGGCTTTTTATCCTTTTATAAGTGAGAAGGCACAAGGTGGGATTGTTGGGGTGTCTGTGCAGGGACAGGGCTTGGACTCTGATCCTGGAGGGTCCCCTCCAGCTCAGGACATTCCATGATTCCGTGATTTTATCAGACTGCAGTAATGAGCAAATTCAGAGTGAGTCAAAGGTCTGTTTCTACTGTGCATAGCTCCTACACACAGAGTTTTTTTATGGATAACTTTCCCTTGGCACATTTTCCACAGCCCAAAATATGAGTACATGTGCAGGCAGGATGTCTCCAATAAAAATAGGATAATAACTTTAGATTCTATTAAAAAAGAATCCACAGGCTGCTTAAGGACCAGCCTTTCTTTGACATTCAGGAGAATATTTCTGGGGAAAATGCAATATTCCATCCTTTGCTCAGCTGAAAGAAAGCAATGGGGGTGGGAAGACTTCTCTAATCTTTTCTTGTTGCTTTGCTCCCACGCAGACATGCAAAAATAGTGTTTAAAAGCCATTTAATCCCAGCATGCAGGAACAAGGCAGTGTATTTTTGCTGTTTATATCAATCTAAGAAGAGAGCAGGTATTCCAGACTTATTTGTGTCCTTATTGGAGTACTTAGGGGTATATTAAGGTAGACAACAGCCATTTGTTCCAATAAAGCAGCACAAGTATTTGCCGATTTATGAACTCCAGCAGCACTTTATATTAAAGCCAAGGAAAATCTTTACTTTTGCCTTGTGTTTGCGTATAAAAATTCACCACTTCCCATCTTTCAGCCTTCTTGGCAATTCCTGGGCAATCTCCCACTTGTCCCCAGCAAAGGAGCAGTCGGCCCAGGATTGTGTTGGATAGTTTGGGAGCACAGGTGGAGGAGAACACGAGGTGTGCCAAGCACATCCTGACAGATTTGTCTGCAGGCAGAAAAGCGCCCTGTGAAATCCCTTCCAGCTCTCTCAGCTGTGTTGACACATTTCTGCTTCCATCCTGCAAACACTTTTGTGCTGGAGACACAAAAAGATCTTCTTGGGAATGGCAGCTCCCCCCAATTCCCAAAGTGTTTTGTCACACATTCCTTATGGATTCAGAAAGGCTTTGGTCATGAGGAAAATCAGAGCAGTTGGGTTCCACAGTGAAAATACACTCCTGGTCTATGTGAGCACGTGGGGTTATCTGCAGCTGGCATTTCTAGCAGCTGCATTTAAAATCCGAAACTTTATCTTATATGGTATAAAAGAAGGCAGAAATTCTGACAACAAAAGCTTTTGACACAAATTCAAGGAAAAATTAAAATTGGAATCAGTCTGTCTGCAACCACCAGCAACAGTGAGATTTGTATTCTTGATTTTAATCTCCACAGCTACAGCTTTGCTCCCATTGCTTCAAAAAATACAATAATGCTTTTTTTTTGCTTTTGTTTTTTGCCAGTGGTGGTGAAATTTCAGAGTTACTGACACAGAAATATGGAAAAGGAACACATCCCTTTAATATTTCTTTTAGCCTTTATTCTCCTTAAAATTGCATTGCATTTTAGTGTCACTCCTCAGTGACATTCTGTGCTTCCTTGTAAGATGAACTATGGCTCGATATTCTGTACATGAAGGATAAAATAATTGTTTTATCCACTCTCTAAAAGCCTTTATGTCTAGGAGACTTTGCTGTGCACGGAAGGAAGACAAGTTAATGGGGAGGGGGGATTTTTCCTTGCTTTAATACTTCCAGAGGATGGAAGTGACGACTATTTAAGCACAGATGTGAGAATGATTTAAGGAATAGTGTGTCCACTCCACCTCCTCATGCATTTGTCTTGCTGGGAAATCCCTTCACAGGGAAAAATAAGATTGATGGATGACTTAGGTAGGGATGAGGCACCTGGAATTTAGTGCTTACATGGTTTTAAGAAGTCACAGATGATGTGTTAATTCTGGGTTTATCCTACAGACCTGGGCTTGCATACAGAAATACAAAAACCAGACAAAACCACTTGAGAATACACCAGAAAAAAAGTGAGATGTCCCCTTTTCCATGACCATATGGATGTCCAAAATAATCCTGGACTTTTGCAGTTTTGGAGTTACTAATTTTTATTCACGTGTCTCATTGCTCTGTGATCAATGCACCATTTTCTGCAGGTATCTATTCTTGCCATATCAGGGCAACAGAATCTTTCTTGGCCTCCAAATATATTGGACAATTTCTTCCATGCTGTTTTTATTGTGTAAAGCTTTAAGAAACAGGTTTCCAGATGATCACTCCCCAAATTCCCATGGAGTTGTTTCCTCACCAATTTTTCAGGTGATGTATATTCACAAGTGTGTGCCAGTAAAATGGTTAAGAGACAGGAGAAAGGGAAAATCTGGAAATGTGGGAAGGGCCTCACCTCTGCTCTGTCTTACCCATTGTTTATAAACAAACAAACAAAAAAAAAGGAAATAAAATTGTTTTATGATTCTTTTGGTGGTGACATTGGAGCAGACAACTCTAAGTTGTCTGAGGATGTCCTTCCACACTCCAAGAAAGATTGCGTGCTGAGAATCAGACTGCCAACGTCCAAAAGTCTCAGGAAATACTTCAGGGGGGTGTAAAACTGGCTGAAAACTTCCTTAGCTTCCCACTGGGTGAAAGTTGTGCTTCCCTGGATGTGCCCATCATCCGTTCTACTGTGGATGCCTGGCCAGGGTGGCTCTGGCTGAGTGAGCACAGGATCAGAACCTGCACCCTGGGAATACCAGAGCCCTGCAAGAATGTACCAGACCATCCCAGCCCAGGGTAGGCTTCATTAGAGCTATATCTGTGTTTAGCTAAGGGATTAAAAGTTTTGGAAAAGCCTTTGGGTGAAGCTTGCCACCCATCTCTGGCATGGGGAATGATGGGGTTGTGTGGAGAAGCAAATTATTATTTGTTACAGCACTACAGTATAACACAGAGGAATCACAGAATCCCAAAATGGTTTGGGTTGGGAGGGAGCTTAAAGGTCATCCCATTGCACCCCCTGCCATGGCAGGGACACTTCCACTGTCCCAGGCTGCTCCAAGCCCCAATGTCCAGCCTGGTCTTGGGCACTGCCAGGGATCCAGGGGCAACCACAGCTTCTCTGGGCACCCTGTGCCAGGGCCTCCCCACCCTCACAGGGAACAATTCCTTCCCAATATCTCATCTGACCCTATACTTTCTGTCACCCCAAAGCTTCTTTTCTCCAGGCTGAACAATCCCAGCTCTTCCAGCCTTTCCTCCCAGCAGAGCTGCTCCACCCCTCTGATCCTCTGGGTGCCTCTTCTGGCCTTGCTCCAGCAGCTCCAGGTCCTTCCTATGCTGGGACCACCAAGCTGGATGCAGTATCAATAATTGAGAAATGAGCTGACAAAAGAACCCAAGGTCCCTTCCATCGCAGAGTGCTTCACACATCTTGTGGTAAAATACAGTTAAAAAATGTCTGTTGGCTTGGGGGTTGGATCATTTCTGTCAGGCTTAAAGAGACTAATTCACTGCCAACTCACTGTTAGGTGAAGATTCAGAGTTTATCGAGTCTCCTGAAATGGTGTCATTAGAAATGCCAGGTGTGCAGCTCCAACACACTTTAGACTTCTACTCTAATCCAAACATGTCAACAGCTTTCAAAGTGTTTGTGCAGATCAAGGGAGAGCAGCTTTTCACTTCAGCTTTTCCCCTCTGTTCTGCTAATAGGGTTAACATGTGTTTTCCAAGGACAGGGAACAGGATCCTGGTGCAGACAGTTGCTTAGAAGAATAAAAGACAGATTGAAGCTGGCAGGATATTAAATAAAGTTAGGCACTTTCAGGTTCCTAATCAAGCTTACAGAAAGTTTACAAAATATTTATGAACTTACCTTTCCTTTGAAAAGGTTTTGTTGTTGTTGTTGTTGTTCCAAATATAGAACTGATTTTTTTGACAGAATTTTTCTTCTCTGTTCCAAAGGCTCTGACCTCTCTCATCAAGGCACGACTTTGCTGTAGTTATTATGCAAGAGCTCTGAGTCATATAAGGAAGGAGAAAAGGCAGCAAACTTACTCTTTTTTTTTTTCTAGAGAGAGTCTGACAAGACACAGCTTAACAACAGCTTATTCTTCTGTCTAATTGGGATGCACAGTGGACAAAGTCAGAGATATTTTAAATCAAAAAGTGAGAGAAGTTAAAAACTTCCCAGGCAGGAGAATACAGGACAAGGACACTTTGAGGAGACATTCTATCATCAAATTTTCTCATTGGAAAAACATTTTAGGCACTTTATTCTCTTTTTTTTTCCCCTCATACACGTCAAGGGTACTCAGACAAGCAGAAATAATGGCCTGTGGCTAATGATTGAAAGAGAATGTCAGAGAGCTGTTAACTCAGACACATGGGTCTTACAACAAATTTCCCTCTTCTCCTTGCCTTCCTGCTCCATCCAGGACAAATGGCAGCACTGGAAATGCCTCCTTGTCTTGGAGACAGGGAGTGATGCTATGGGCTGGGAGGGACCTGCAAGGGCCACTGAGTCCAGCATCAGGCAGGACAGGTACAGTCACAGGAGGTCATCCATGGCCTTTCCCAGCCAGGATTTGCTGTCTCCAAGTACGGAAATTTCACAGTGTCCCCAGGAAATCTGCACAAATATTTCACCACACCCCTGGCCACCATTTTCCCTTCTGTCTAATTAGAATTTCCCATGTTCTGGCTTGTGCTGTTGCTTCTTTATCCACTGGAGCACAGTTGTGAGCAGAGTCTGCTCTGCCTCCTCTCCACCCTCCCACGAGGCTGCTGTGGACAGCAGTTTGGTTTCCAATTTAGGACCTTGTGGAGGTGTTTGCCCTGGGTATGGGGCTTCTTTTGGCCATTTCCCCTGGGATCACAGCCCTGTCAGAGTACCAGGTCACAACCCAGCCTGTCACTGTCTCCAAACCTGCTGTTCTCTGTCCTGTCATCACATCAGTACCAGTTCCTGGAGGTCATCAGTAGGACTGGCCACTCCCTGGTTGGACTTTGTAACATCAATCACCATGCCCTGGCACCATTTTTCCAGCCCATTTTCTGCCCACCTTTTGCCCTTATCCATCCCATATCGCTCCGCTTAGGCCAGAAGAATTTTATGGAAGGCTCTGTTCATGACCTTACTTAAAAAAAAGGTAAACAAACCCCAATTACCTTCCCTCCTCCACATGGCCCCTTGTTTCACTGTGGGAAATGATCAGGACAGGTATGGCTTCCCCTTGGAAGTGCCCTGATGGATTTTCCTGGTCTTCAACTCTTCTGCATTGGCCTGGATCCTTAAGATGAAGATACCTGAAGGAGGGAGATGGCTGATGGCTTTGTGCTTTCCCCAATCTCCCTTGCCCTTCCTGCAGGTATGTGGGATGTGACTTCCTTCTGTGTGTTTCCTGCATCTCCTGGCACCTCAGAAGCAATGGAGATGGTGGAGAGTAGCTTTGCTATTATGAAGAAGGGATTGATATCACTTAAAAAATTATCAGCAAGGGTAGCAGCAAAAGCCAGATGTAATTTTAAGCAAAAGTACAATGAAATCGTTTGGCAAGATTCACCCTATTGCTTACAGGACAGTTCAGGCACACTGAGGAGAAACAAGCAGCAACAAAACCAAATAAAATCCAGGCAATCAAAACAGAAATGAACTCAGAACTGTCTGTGTGTGTGTGTGTGTGACAAAAGACAGTGAGGGCAAAGATAAAAAGAAACACAGCCCAAGAGCTCAAACTTAGCAGTATTTTAACTCAACTTGTACCTTAAACCTAACAAATGAACAAAGGAACAACTCTCAACTTATACTTAACTCAACTTATACCTTAAAGTGAGTTTATAACTTAGCCTTAACAGTTTAACAGAGGAGTAACACTTAACAGCATTTAACCTAACTTACAACTTCGAAGTTACACTGCAACTCAGCGAGGAGCACTCAGCAGCATTTAACTGAGGTTAAGTCATAAGTCACAAACTCACTTACAGGCCTGGCTTACTTAGATACAAGAGGTACTTAAGAGGTACCTAAGAAAGCAGATTTCTCACAGATTTGCTACAGCACATGCACACACGAATGCACACAGACAGGAACAGTCAGTGCCAGCAGTACCTGTGAAAATTCCCACAGAGGTCACTGCAATCCTCATTTGGGATCCCTTGGCCGAAGGATGGGCCTGGAGCAGTGAGGGGACGGGCCCAGGAGCCATCGCTGCTCAGGGACACTGCAGGGACAGCAAACGTGAGGGTTCAGTGGCTCTGAGAGGCTCCTGCCCCACAGGGACACTGCAGGACAGCAAACGTGAGGGTTCAGTGGCTCTGAGAGGCTCCTGCCCCACAGGGAGGGTCTGTCGGAGCCGCTGTGACCCCGCACAGCTCCAGGGGCTCCTTTGGCCGCTGTTTTGGGGTCCAATGGTGCCCTGAGCACAGCAGCGCCTCAGCTCTGGGGCGGCTCCTTCTGGGAAAGGGTGAGAGCAGGAATGTTACCCGTTCAGGCGAGACAAATATCTCCCAGGGCTGTTCCTAAGGAAACCAGGGGCTGGTTAGCGGTTCCTGGGATCAAACTGCTTTTGAAAAGCTCAGGAGGAACTGAGCCCCAGTGCTGATTTCTAGGCCTGATGGGCGTTTCTGAGATGGCAGGCAGCCTGGACACGGCGGGGGATGCACCAGCACAACTGCAGCACCAGCCACTCCTCTGTCCATGTCAATCACCTCTGTGTCCATCACCACCATGTCCTCCACCGCTGTGCCCTTCACCTCTGTGTCCCTCATCACTGTCCTTCACCTCTGTGTCCCTCATCACTGTCCTTCACCTCTGTGCCCCTCATCACTGTCCTTCACCTCTGTGTCCCTCATCACTGTCCTTCACCTCTGTGTCCATCACCTCTGTGTCCCTCATCACTGTCCTTCACCTCTGTGTCCATCACCTCTCTGCACTGCTGTCCATTCTCCCACGTGTCCTGCCAAAAAGCTCTCCTCAAGTCCAGGGCTGTGGATGTGCTCTGTGATTTCTCTCTGGTTTTTCTAATTGCCCCAGGTGTCGTTTGCTGAGCCACAGTCACGTTCGAGTTCTCAGCTTTGACCTGTTCCTCCTTCCCTGCTTGGAACAGCTCCAGCGAAGCAGTTCCCACTTTTATCTTTGTTATAGGATGAAACATCCTAGAAATGTCCTGTAAACTCTCAGAGGAACATGACCTGCTGCAGGAAAGATCTCAAATGAAAGCAGAAAGCTGTTTTTAAAGCAGATCGACTGGTTCACCAGCTAGATGGATAAATAGTTAGATAGATAGCTAGAAGATAAATTGAAATATGAATGACCATTGTCTTTTGGCTGCCAAGATTCACAGTCTTCACAGGAATCCATTTGGTTTACAGAGAAGAATATCTGACTAGTCCCTGGAAAAATACACTTCCGAGAAACAATGCATAAAGCTACACCATAAGCAAATATTATCTCAGTATTTCCTATAGATTTGGTATTACTTATTACACATATAATGAGGTGGGCCACCTCTTTCTCTGGATCTGACATGATTCAAATTGTGATCATTCACAATGGGACCTGCAAAGATACAATTAGCTTTAAAACTGTGTTGGTTTCGTAGTCAGGATAGCCAGTGCCTCCTGGATTTGTTATGTTTTGTCCTTGCTGAGAAGGGCTCTTCTTTTCCCCTGTATCATATAAATGATTTTGCTATGCCTGCAATTTTCATTAAATATGATTAGCAGAGGAGTGTAGGTCAACGAGATTGACCAGGGATGATCTTGATGCAACTTAAGCTGAGAAGAAAGTAAGGCAAATATTGAGAGCTGACAAAGGCAGATCAATTGGATTATGATTTCTCGGTGCTCTTGGTTGAGTGATTAAAATGACCTAGAGAAGAACTGCCCACAGCACTGATTCCATTTAAAAGGTGAGGGGAAGGGCTCCCATCGTGTGTCAGGAATTGGTTGGCGGCTCTGACAGGCACTTTCTGTATGTGTCAGGTTACAAGATTAGAGACCCTGCAGGCACCTGTGTTTTAACTGGATTTGAGAAGACATGAAGAACCTGACTCTCTTTCTTCCCCTGGATCAGAAGGGATGTTTAACCAGCAGCTGTATTTGTTTTGAAAGATGCAATTGGATTTAGCCTAATCCCAGAGACAAGCAGAAAGAGCCTGGGTTTATTAGCTGCTCTGAAGGGAGGCACCTGCCTGAATCCACGAGCACTTTGCAGCGCTTCCAGCACCCGGAGGAGCTGGAAAGCTCCAACTGAGTCGTGCTGTTTATTCTATAACAATATGTTCTGGTGTATTTCTAAATTGATGATCCAAGGAGCCAGGCAAAAATTGTGATTTACAGCAGTGTAATGTTGCTATCCATTTCCTCTCAATCAGCAAGGAAATCTAGCACAAAGTGTTTACTGGTGTGCCAGGGAGAAACTTATTTACATTTACCTTGAAACCCACCCAATTGTAAACACATCGTGGCTGAACACAGGGAAATGAAAAGCACTCCAGCATTTTCTCTCAGCAATTTGTGTCGAAGCACACAGAGGAGCCTGCGGTGCAGCTTAATAGGTTGTTGAGAATTAGCACATTGTGGGGAAAGGTCTCTGTGCTTGCATAAATGAACAGCCTCGAACTCGGATTTAGCAGAGTAACGGGAGACAAGCTTTAAATAAACAGGGCGGGTGTGCTTTTTGCACTGTGGGAAATATTCTACTCTTGCAGGAGTAGAGGAGGAGAGAATTTGGTCTTTCCAGGGTCAGGAAGAAGGAGCTCTCAGCTCACACTGAATTTCTGTCCTTAGCAGTACAAATGCTTCCTATCTTTTCCATGGATAGCCAGGGGAGTTGCAGAAACTCAGCCCCCCTCAAATTGTTTGGGATTCTTCCCTTTGTAGGAAACAACAGTGTCAAAGTGTTAACTGTTTTTTTTAGTGAAAGAAAAAAAAAAAGAAATAAACCAAAACCCCACCATATTTACATTTCAGTTTTTAACTCAGGGAGTTACCTACAAGAGAATGGCAGATAATTCATTGCAGCCATCCAAAAATTGAAGATGATATGAACATGGGAGATGTGGACAACATTTCTACATTCACTTACCTTGGTAATTCCTGTCGGTTCTTCCCAGCCCTGACTTTGCTGGGTGTTTTTCCTTCCCCTGTTCATCCTCCTTGATTCCAGTTATTGTAGTGAGTGGCACAATTTCCCCCAGCAGGAGCTGCATTTTGGGGGGTGGGAGATGATTTTCCCAAATATATTCACTGCTAATTCCACCAAGTTCCACACCTAAAAACCACCAAATATATTTTAAACAAGCACACAGCAGGAAGGTTTTTATGATGACAACATCATAAAGTAGAGAAAGGTAAAACAAAATATTTCTTTTATGACATCCAGCAAGGCTTATTGTTTCCACAATTCAAGAAAAGATTAGTTAGCATTGGCTGGAAGAGCAGAAAATGTGATTATTTTAATGGACATCACATTCTGCACACACACTAAGGCTGGGAAATGGCAGAATAAATCAGGGAAATATTTCCATCAATATCATCTCAAAAGTTCAATTTTTTATCTTTAATATCAGGAGGGAATACCTCAGGAAGTAAATATTTTCTTTATCTCTCATTTCTCTTTTAACAGCATTCTGTGTTTATCTTCTCTCAGTATTGCCTGAGATTATATCTTTTGAAGAGGGAAGATGGAAAATAAAAACCAGACATTTTATTGTGTGACTTTCATCTTTTATGGCCTTATTATCTGGATGGCTACATCTCTTTGTGTACTGTGCATACATGAGAGGTAAAATAATTAAAGATTTTGAGCAAACTGTGCTTTTAACAAGGAAAGTTATGCACACATAGAAGGATAGGCTTTATTTCTTATTTTTAAGAGCTCTCTTATTTCCTGAAGAATTAAAATGATTCTGCTATTGATTTCTGGGAGGGGACAGGGTATTTCTGAGGTAACACATGGCTGGACAACAGAAGAAATCATAATGTGGAGATAAAAGTTGAATTTCTGGAAGTGCAGCGGTAAAAGTTTCGGTCTTATTAGAGCACAAATAAGTCGATTTCCCAAACAGATCCACATGAGTAAAGCCTGGTTATAAACATTTGAATACAACTCTCTGGAGCTGGAACCAACTCAGCTCAATTCATACTGAAATAAAGGACATATTTGAAGAATTTGAGCATCATCTTATGCAAGTAGCAAAGAACCTACATGACTTTTTTAGGATTTCATATACATTGAAGGTCTAAGGTAGCACTAATATTTCTCAGTGGCTTTTTGCAAGAACCTGAAACCCCATTTCTAGCTCTCCATCAAAGATTTCCCAGTTTATTAGTAAAAGGTTTCTCTAAGACACATTTAGGAGTGCATTTGTCACATGAGTCTTGTTCTGGTGTATCCTTATTTAAATTGCTCTATACACAGTGAGGAAAACTATTTACTGTAATATGCAATTTTTATTCCATAATGACTGCTCTAATTCTCCCTGATAAATTTGACTTTGCCTTTCCAACTCTGTGTGGTGCTTTTTTTGGTGTTTGGAATCTTGTTAACATTTTTAATAGAGTATCACCCCATGAAATTATAGACCTTAGGGGAGAAATTAAGGTAAAACAGCAAGTAAAAGGATCACTGAGGTGTCACTGAAATGGAAGCAAGACTTTTTAAAGGAAAAGCAGCAAGCTACTGACTGTATCCACAAAGAATTATTGCTGTGGATTTCACATCCCTGTGTTTTCACAAGTCCTGATATCTCTGAATGCCAGTTTACAAAAAGATCCTCAAATGGGATGAAAACCAATCTCGGTTTACAAACAAACTTAAGTAACAGCTGTGGGAAGGAGGAGAGGGGAATGAAAGAAAGCAGGAGGATGTGTTTTTCCTGTTGTGAGTCCTAATAATTCTGGATCAGTTATCTTACTAAATGTAGATTTTCTTCTACCAAAATCATGACAAAGAGTATGCTCCACTCAAGAATAAATCATTGCAATCTGTCCAAGCTCAGAATTCAGAGCCAATGGGATTTAAATACATTAAATATTCAAAAAATTAGTACATGTGTCACTTTACAATGTGGGGATATTCATCAAAGGTTGGACTTGATGATCCTGGAGGTCTTTCCAAGCTTGGTGATTCCATGCAAAGGCAAATGCTTTCACAAATCTGTCATCGGTGTGTTTACAATTGTCATAAAATCTCCCATTTCTAATATTCCAGTTTAGATTTTCAGTGTTTAACGCAAGTTGCTAAAAACCCTCTTATCATCAGGGATTTGTGTTCTGCAGCTGGACTAAACAATTTCAAAAGCAGTTCAATAACTAAATCTTTAATATTTTTAAACCCTACTCCATCTGCACTGTAATACACCCAGGAAAATGCCAGAAGTCAGAAGAGAAAGGCAAACCCTAAAATTCAAAGTATCAAAGAGATTTTGTCAGTTTATGGCATTTGTTCTGGCCCTTGCTCATAGTAAAACATCATTTTTTGGGTGGTGTGTCTGCTCCAGGTGCAACATAAAGTACCTGACATCCTGTCACCGTGTTAGATCACAAACAAAATGGCCATATGGCTCAATTATTCTTCATTTTCTCCCCCTGTCTTTTCTGCAGTCCATGATCCCCAGGCAAGGATGGGTGAGAAACCTGCTGCCCATTTACACTGCAACAGAGCTGAGCAATGGTGCTCCCATTCATTTTTATAATTTGGGATAGGAAACTGATGCCTTATCTGGGCTTACCTAAAACAGAGGCTGGACAGAATTGAGAGAATCCAAAGCAGTTCTGTTCATTGCAGGGCCTTCAGGGCCATTCAGGGCAGTCCCAGCCCACCCAGGGGCTGCACCCACAATGGACAATGGCTCACGGGTTTTTCACCCTTTCTCAGTTTTGTCCATTTGCACATCGGGGCTGAATCCTCCAATTGCAGCTGCAGCCAATGCAGTCATTCACTCCAACTTGGCTCCCCCAATTCTCTGCTGTTTCCATCTCTTGGGGTCTGGCACAGTGAGGTGTCCTTGAGTTTGGGGCTGCAGAGGAATTGTTTTGTGTAAAAATGGGAGAGCAGAAGCTCAGCACTGTCTGTGGAGTCTGGAGTTAAACACTGAAGAATCACAGGGTTACAGAGACATGGAAATAGAGAAGCTGAATTCCAAAGGCATCAAACTTCCTTTCCCAGGAATTGTAAGAAAGAAGCGCCAGCAGAAGCAGTGCCAAACCTGCTGCTCTCTTCTGACACACCCTCGATCTGCACTGTCAAGGAAACCTCACTCTTGTGCCAGCTTCTGCAAGGTTTGTGCTGCTCAGTCGTTTTTGGGGATGACATCTGTTCTTTTGTCTCTGGGAGGGCGGGGGTAGGGGGGTGGATCCAGGGGAGCTGCCAGGGAAACAAAAGGAAAAAGGTGATTTTTCAGTGTAGAGCTGCTGACTGGAAACCTGGCTCTGGAATCTGCAAGGCTGGGGTTGTTTTCTCCTGCAAGAACTCTGAACACAGCAACTGAGAGACTTCTCCTCCTGCTCCGAGCTGATGAAATAGGGGACTAATGATATTCCAGAAAGCACTCTGGAAACATCCAAACGAAGTTGGCAAGGCAACCCTGCAGAAAAGCCTGGTCGATCTGCACGTTGCAAAATGATCTTTAGTATTCCCCCGGCCTCTTGCTTTCCCCAGAACAACTTTCCTCTCACCACACCTGGGCACCTCAGGAGCGACCTTTCTACCCTGCCACAGGAAAATCAGAGTTCTGATGTCTATCAGGAGCAATTTCTGACTCTTTAACATTTCCTTTTGCTGCATGTCAGGGCTTAACAATCATTCACTCCCAGATCCTCCTTCTCGTTGACCCTGTCTGTCCCATTACCATTTGGAAAAGGTTCCAAAGGCCCCCATCCTGCCTCAGTCCGTGGTGGTGTCTGATTGAAGCTCTTTTCCAGAGGGCTGATCTGTACCCTTTTATTCCTGGCTCCACATCTTGAGGAGCTGACAGGCTGTCCTTAGGAAAGATTTCTGAGCTGAAAATAAGGATTTAGCTTGATTATAGCTCCTTATTTGCCTGTTTTGTGGGTTTTTTTAGCTGTTAAACAGCTCTGCCAATGTCTTTGTTATTGCTAAGGCAGAGGGAAGCTGGAAGCTGTCAAATGCAGGAACATGAATTGAAAACCACCGCTCTGTCACTAAATCAGGATCATAATTATGACCAATTCTTTTTGCTCCAGAGGTAATCTCCTGTTATATAAAGCAGGTGCATTAGAGCAAGAAAGAACCACTGATATAGTGGATGAATTCTGACCAAAAACAGGTTGATGAAATCACCTGATTAGCAGTGCCATATTTATATATTTTAGGAAAAGGCTAATTAAAATGGGGTGCATTTAATTACCATATCAATTCCAAGCTGTCCCAGTTAAGAGTAGGAGGAACACAATAGAACTATACCATTAAGCAATCAAGTAGGGGAAATGATGTACATAAAATGCTCATTTAATCAGTGCAGGTACAAACTGGTGAGAACCTGGTGGTGTTTTGTGGAATGCTTGTACAGTCAAGCTGACTGGTTTGGTTTTTTGAATTCTTTGTAGGTTTTCAATTTTCCCTTTGCATTCGAACATCCTGCCTCAGCTCTGCCGTGGGATATCTCTGTGCGGCAGTCTAACCTTATCTCTTGCAACAGCACAATGATATGAATAACTCTGGTAATTGTAGGGCCAGTGACAAAGAGAGGCTGGAGCAGGGCAGGGATTAGAAAGCACCGAGCCTGCAAGCACTGATGGAGAGGAAGAATCACATCATAGTGCTGTTAATGATGCTTCCCAGCCTGGAGCCAGCTGCCACAGCAGTGTGGGAAGCACAGCTGGCTCAGGACCTGGGTGAAATAACTGCTGCAAATATCTCCTGCTAAACCAGGCAGGGCTCCCAGAGAAAGATTATGGGGCTAACTGAACACCTGTGTGGGTCTAGGAGCAGAATCCACAGCTTTCCTGCCCCTTGGAAGCAACTGCATTTGGAGATGTAAGGATAAGTTATGTTCTGTGTGTCTGACAAGGTCTGTGCATCAAGTGCCTGAGACATTTCTGGCATCCTGGGATACCTCAGCAAACGTGTTTGTGCTCTCCCAGTCTCCTCCGACAGCTGTTCCTTGTTTATCAGGGAACACGGGGCAGGTTTTGCTTTGCATCTTGGTGACAGAAGCCATCAGCAGAATTTACGCTGCAAATAATGGTGCAAGGGAGAACAAAGTGTTACAGCAGTTCACAGCAGCAGAGACACACCAAGAAACAGGAACCTCCTCAGGAACAGTACTGGGATGTTAAGGAATGTAAATGGTCATCAGAGAAAGGGAAAGGTTTGGGTTGGGAGGAACATTAAAGCCCATTCAGTGCCACCCCTGCCATGGCAGGGACACCTTCCACTGTCCCAGGCTGCTCCCAGCCCCACTGTCCAACCTGGCCTTGGACACTGCCAGGGATCCAGGGGCAGCCACAGCTTCTCTGGGCACCCTGTGCCAGGGCCTGCCCACCCTCACAGGGAACAATTCCTGCCCAATATCCCAATCAAACCCAATCTCTGTCAATAAGAAGCCATTTCCCCTTATCCTGGCACTCCATCCCTTGGCCATTGTCTCTCTCCATGTTTCTTGTAGCGCCCTTCAAGCTTCTCCTCTCCAGGTGAGCACCCCCAGCTCTCCCAGCCTTCCTCCCACAGAGCTGCTCCATCCTCTGCCCATCCTGCTGCTCCTCTGCTCTGCAGCAGCTCCAGCTCCTCCCCTGTGCTTTCCCCAGGGCTGGGCAGCTCTGCTCGTGGCGGTCTCACACCTGAGCACAGGGGCACAGGGGCAGAATCCCTTCTCCCCTCCCCTCCTGCCCAGGCTGGGGCTCAGCCCAGGTTCAGGGGGTTCAGGGGGTTCAGGGCTGGGGCAGGTCCAGCTTTCACCCCCAGCACCCCCAGCTCCTTCTCCCAGGGCTGCTCCAGCCTGGACTGACCCCAGGGCTTGGCCTGACCCCGATGCAGCCCCAGCCCCAGCACTGGGGTCAGCATTTCACTCGGTGCTGTGAAACCTCCTGAGATTCCCATGGGCACTTCTGGAGCTTGTCCGTGTTCCCTCTGGATGGCTTCATGTCCTTCAGGGGTGTCACCTGGAGCACTATGCCTGAACAGCACTGCAAATCTTGAGAATGAGATTAGGCCATTTAGAAAGAGGAAACATGTAACAAATCCCCTTTTCAAAGACAATTATACATTGAGATGACCTTTGTAAGAGGGACTATGTAATTATGAATTGGGACTGACAGCTTCCCACAGCTGGGATCTGGTGCATACACCAGTACCTCCCCTTCTCATCAGAGCACAGGCTGCTTTTTTAATATTTATCAATGATGCTGAGATATTGAATTGGATTATTTTAGACAGGTTGGCCCCAAATCTGTTTATTTATTGCTTCCATTTCCCAAGCTGTTCTTGTCAGACCTGCCTTTGCGCATCACAATACAAAGATCCAGCAGTGTTTATGAGATTTCTCTTCCTTTCCATTCAGATTTTATCTCGACTTCATCCTCTGCCAGCTGAGGTAATTGAACTAAGTCCTCACTTCTTACCTGGGTTCATTACTCAAAATACAAGAGAATAACCAAATAATTGTGAAAAGATCAGTCTTTGAAAAGGGTGAAAGAAACAAAGAGAAAGACACTCTGCATCCTTAAGTGAAAGAACAGGGTGTCTAACACTTCTCTGCTGCATAGAACTTGATGATGCTGCCCCTAAATTAGTGAGTGTGTAGGAAGTGAAGGGTTTTGGGAAGGATATAAGTTTCTAGGCTTTGAAAAGCAAAGAAATTTCTATTTGTGCAGCTCTTCCTTGGTGCTGTTATCATTTGCCTGTGTTTGGAAGTGTCCCAGGACAGGCTGGACCAGGCTTGGAGCACCCTGGAATAGTGGAAGGTGTCACTGCCCATGGCAGGAGATGGCACTGGATGGGCTTTCAGGTCTCTTCCAACCCAAACCAGACTAGGATTTTACGTTTAATAAGCACAGAACCCCTGGAACCTCATGGCAATGGGAAAGGAAGGCTGGAAAAAGGAAACATCGCTCCATCTTTGTGAAGGACAAGTAGGAGGCTCTGAGCAAACACAGGTTGGTTTGGCTCCTATCAGACCTCAGGGAGGTGACAGCAAATAATCCTGGCAAGAATTTCCGAACACGAGAAGGATAAATTAGCAGTCAGCAGGAATTTATAAAGGGAATATTTTGTTTAATGAACCTGGCAGACTCCATGGGCTTGGTGGAGCATGCAGAACAGTGGATGCTTCAGGCTCCATCAAGACCAGGCGTGTGCTCCAAGCAGCCCCGGGGACACAGTTGGGTCTGTCCAGAGGGCTTGGGCACCCATGTGTGTCCCCAGGCCCTGCTCTGTCCCTGCTGCCACCCAGGGCTGGGGACCCTTTGTTTCTGCAGTCAAAGTCCCTGTGCACCCCAACCTGTTTGCTGTTGGCTGGACACACGGGTCTGGAATGGGGAGCACAACAATGGGAAGGCAGTCAGAATCAGGATACAATGAGGGCAAAGCACCCAGGGCACATGGCTCAGCCAGGTGGGACGTGCTTACACAAAACTTATCCCTTCTATCCCCTTTTCCCTTTGTTTTCCCACACTTGCCCTCCCCAATTCATTTTTTACCTCCTCTCCCCTGCCTTTGGTCCTTCCCTAAGCATCCCTTATGAAGTCTTGCACATCTCCACACTGCTCTTAAAACAGCCCATAATAAATTTTACGGTGTCTCCAAATGCCCTTCCTTGGTATCCCCTAAGTCCTATCCTCCTGTAGGCTGTAACTCCCTTTACTTTTCATGCCTTTCTGGGGAGGAAATTTATTTCCTTGACTTCATCTCACATCAGGAGCACAGAGCAGCCCCTGGGCTGTCCCAGTAGGTGCTTTAAGTTCTCCCTGGTTTCTGCCTGTTGCCTTTTCCTTCTGTTTAATGAGATTTACAGTTAGTCAGACAACCTGACTCCAACTCCTGGGAACCAGGCAACATTTTGACTCAAAATTCACTTTCCACAAGACTCTAACTTTCACAGGAGACTCTTCTTCTATCTGTAATTAGGAAAATAAAAATGACCCCTTCTGCTTTGAAGCTGGTTCATCCTGCATGTCAGGTTTAATTCAGCTGGAGGTGTTTAGGGTGGTGTGAGTCCAGATCTGCTTTAGCTACTGCTGTGTCATGGAAGGTTTGTTTTCTGACAGTGCAGTGGCTTTTATTCCTATTTTACAAGGCAGGTTTCTCTTATGTTAAACTTAATGTATGTACAGTCTCAAACATATGGATATACAGCAAAATTCCTGTGTGTTACTGGTAGTAGAGTATGAAACCACTTAGGATAAAGTTCTAAGGATGATCCTGGGTGACCCAACCACTCACAGAATCATAGAATCATTGGAGTTGGGAAAAGTCCTCCAGCATCATCGAGTTCAAGCTGTGCCCAGAGCTCTGAGTGCCACCTCCAGGGCTGCAGACACCTCCAGGGATGGGCACTCCAAACCTCCCTGGGCAGCCCCTGCCAAGGCCTGAGCACTCTTTCCATGGGGAAATTCCTGCTGATGTCCCCCTGCCCTGCCCTGGCCAGCCTGAGGCCGTTCCCTCTCCTCCTGTCCCTGTTCCTGGAGCACAGCCCGACCCCCCGGCTGTCCCCTCCTGTCAGGGAGTTGTGCAGAGCCACCAAGGTCTCCCCTGATCCTCCTTTTGCTCCAGGCTGAGCCCCTTTCCCAGCTCCTTCAGCTGCTCCTGGGGCTCCAGACCCTTCCCAGCTCTGTTCCCTTCCCTGGACACATGTGAGATGTACAACAAAGGGAATAAAAGCAGAGACAATAAAGTATTTAGCACTTAACAAAATATTTAGACTAGTCAGTCATTATCTCATAATTAAAAAAATAATTCCAAAGGAAAGCAAATGAAAAGTTGTCTTTCAAATATGCATTAAAATGCTAATGTTTCATGCTTCTAACGATAGTCCTAATAAGAGTGGAAGATGGGAGTGATTGTAATGGGTGAAATACCAGTTCCCATTTTAGCTGTCATTTTAACAACATCATTTTGTGGCTCTGTCAGCTTGTTGGAGCTCTGTTGATCTCAATGTATTTCATTTCCTTGCTGAGTGTCTGCCTGTGTGAGGCAATATTGTTCCAGAGTGAAGTGCCTTCATCTCTGTGCAAAGTGCTTGAGTTGATCTTTAATCTTTTCTCCAAATGAATTTTTCAAAATTATTTTTGAATGAGCTTTTAGTGCCGGTGAAAGGTGTGAGAGGTATTTATTCACATTTTTTTCCTATTTTTTTCTCTCTGAGTCAGGGCATGAGGTGCATTTCTCATTCCAAATGACAATTGTCTAGATAAAAAGGTCTCTCCCATTATATCTGAGGCTGCAGCAGTGCAGATTTCCCCATTATTAACTATTACAGCACCTCACATCTGTAATGTTTCATGAGAGCTAAATAACTTCGCAAATACTAAATAACTAAATAACTAAATTACTTCCCATGAGCTAAATGGCTTTGCACATACATGACAATTCCAGTCTGAACTTCTTGCACTCTGTCCTGTTCAGCTTTAAATTTGATTTGCCTTTGCTTTCCTTCTCCTTTCTAACTGGCATTGGTTTCCATCAGTCTCCAGCAAAGACTCTTGCCCACAAAAATATGAGGTGAAATTTCAATATTGTTTCAAAGGGGCGAAGTCAGCAGAGTTTGGTATTAAACGGTAAACACTGTATTTCATATGGATACTCTCCCTTTTGCTGTTCAAGAGGGAAAAAAACACACAAAGCATCCCCAAAACACAAAATATTTATTTATTTATTTATTTATTTATTTATTTATTTTTATTTATTTATTCATTCATAGTGGAATTTTTGATTATATCAGAACTGAAGTTTATACAATCGCTTCAATTATGGGCATCCAGCTGCCAATGGCCAAGGCAATATAATGGCAATAATGGATTTTATCAGGATGTCTGCTGGATGGCACTGAAATGTTGTCCTTTCCTGACAATTTCTGGTGATTGTCACACCACCTCCTGCTACTGTTTCCCTTTATTTTTTTCAGTAAACTTTCTCATGCAGGGGCCATTTATACATACCCAGAGAACAAAGAGGGGAAATTTCTCTTGTCTGGGAGAATGAATAACAAAGGACATGAGTCAGGGAATTCCAGAATCCTGGAATGGTTTGGGTTGGAAAGAAGCTCAAAGCCCATCGTGCACCTGCCATGGGCAGGGACACCTTCCACTGTCCCAGGCTGCTCCAAGCCACTGTCCACCTGGCCTTGGACACTGCCAGGGATCCAGGGCAGCCACAGCTTCTCTGGGCACCCTGTCAGGGCCTCCCCACCTCGCAGGAACATTCTTCCCAACATCCAGCTAAACCTGCCCTCCTCCACTGCAATGTTCACCATAATTTCGTCTTGTAATTTCCCACTTTCTGTTGGAGCTATGTGAAGATTTCAGCCATTTTTGAAATGGTAATCCAGCAGCTCATCCCTGGATTTTTCCTTTGTCTCCTGAACCATGTGAGTTCTTTTATGTTTACTCCGCATTAGAAAGGGGCAAATTATGGAATTCTTAACCATGGGGGAAGGAGAGCTGTTACCAACGATCTCAGTTTTTTCACATCACAATTCTTGATCGTAAACAAGGTGTTGCACATGTTCTATGTGTAAGAGCCTCTGCATGTTTACGTGAACATCTATCCTGGTTTTAGAAGGAATTCTCTGCTGAGTGGGCAATTACCACAGTTAACAGACACCTATAACACGAAGCTCTTGGATTTTTTTTTAATATTTTCCACAATTCTTTAGAAAGCACAATTATTTCTAAAAAAAATTTAGCCTGCAGCCATGCCTTGCACAGCTTTGCAGCTGTGCACGATGTGAAAACACACTTTTTTAAAGCTGGAGCTGCATCCACTGATTTTCAGTGATTGATGTGTCCCTGCGAGGAGCTGTGTGACAGCTCTGTCCCCGCACTCTTTCCGCACTCCTGTCGCAGCCGTTTCCAGCCGGTTTGCAGCTGGTTCTGAGCCCCCCATCCCTCCCCCGCTGTCCTCGGGGTGCTGGGCAGTGGCCCGTGGGGACAGCAGCGCGTTCCGGCTCCTTTGTGACGCGGGGGCTGCGTGTGCCCAGAGCCCCTTGTGACGCTCGGGGCCGCGCCCTGCCCAGGAGGGGATAAAAGGGGCCAAGAGCCCGGGGGTGCCACTCCCAGGAGAGCTCCTGTGCCAGGAGGCTGCAGCTCCGGGAGAGAGCGGCGTCGAAGAGACCCAGAGATGTCGACGACCGAGGAGACCACGGGCGTGGAGCCCAAGAAGAAGTGGCTGCGATTGCCGAGGAGGCAGAAGGTGGGGATGGGGCAGCTCGCAGCTGCCTCGGGGCCGGGGCCGGGCTGGCGGGCACGGAGGGAGCTGCTGTGCCAGGGCAGCCGTTGCCATGGCCCGCGGCCCCCTCGGCGTCATCCTTGTCCCGCTGCGTGCAGGTGTCCGGCTGTGAGTCACGGGCAGCCCCGCAGGAAGCTGAGGAGCACCGTGACTCCTGCGCTGCCTCTGTGGCGCGGCGGCAGCAGCAGCGAGCCGGGCAGCGGCCCCCACACGCCCAGGGGTCGGCCGGGCTCTGCTGCGCTCGCTGCGGCGCGGCTCCCGGGCCCTCGTGGGCAGGGTGGCGGCTGCGATGCGGCCCCTTGGCCGGCAGCCGGGACACAGCGGGCCCTGGCCCAGGGCACGGGCTCAGGCCGGCAGCAGCAGCCCCCGCAGCAGGGGCAGAGAGCCGGGCAGCTGCCCCGCACAGCCCCTGCTGCCCGCCCAGCCCGGAGCCCGGCCCGCTGCAAGATCTGGCGGGGCAGAGGGCAGGGGCAGCAACATCGGAACCTGTCCAGACTGAACCGGAGATGACGGAGAAGACCTGCGTCATGGAAGAGGAAGACAGGGAGAGGACAGCCCCGAAGATCTATCCAAGGAAGAACAGGGATCAGAGCCATGCCAGGCAAGTGGAGAGGAGAGGCCCCCTGTGAGGCCCCGCGAGGCCTGGGCAGAGCACGGCAACCTTCAGCCGTGCACAGCCCCAGGCCAAGCCCCAGCTCTGCCCAGCAGAGCCCCTCACAGGGGCACAAAGGCCTCTCCTCCATGCCCGGCCATGGAGCGCTGCCCCCCCAGCCCGGCCGGCCAGCTGGAAGCTCTGGGTGGGCAGGGGACAGGGGCAGAGGCAGAGCCGTGCCGGTCAGGGGCACAGGCTGAGGAGGAGAGCGCCTCAGGGTCCCTCCCAGGCAGGGCTCAGCCTGAGGGCACACAGGTGACCAGCAGCACAGGGGAAGGGAATGGCTCAGGGTCTCACCCTGTGGAGGACTGGGCCGAAGAACGAGACCCGAGCGGGAGCTCTGATGAGGACAGTGGCTCCGTGTCCCTCCCCAGTGATCTTTGGTCAGACGACAGCGACCTAAACTGGAGGTCGCTGTGTGAGGACGAGACTGCCTCAGGGTCCGTCCCCTGTGACTGTCCAAGGATCACTTGGGGACAGCAGTTCCTGGAGTGGGACAGGCGGTCGTTTGAGCGCCTGAAAGGCCTGCGCTCAGCCGTGGCTGTCCCCGTGCGGCGGCCGTCCCTCTTCAGGAGGGTGCTCGGGACACTGCTCTGGGCGTTCTGGATCCTCAGACGCCTCATTCCAGTGCTCCAGTCATAGGAGCCATCCCACCGTGGCTCCGTGCTGATGCCAAGGGTGTCACACCCATGGAGGCACGAGCACTGGAATGAGCTCTGGAACGCTCTGCCCTTCCTCCTGATTGCTGCCATCACCGTGTGTGTTTGTGCCCAGGCCCCTGAGCCAGGCCCTGCAGGAAGCCGATGCGCTGCTGGAGGCTCTGGAATTGTCCCCGGCCTCCGTCACAGCTGTTGGCATCCGACTGGCAGGCTTGGCATGGAGAGGTGCCCTGCCCCACCCCACCGGGTTTAAAGGGCCCTCCACAGCTCTGGCAAGGCTCCAACCAAAGACCCTGCATTCCGTCTTTCTCAAGTGGATGTGGTCAGAAACCGGACATGACAAAGCGAGTCAGAGTTCTGGTCTGAGTGGCCAAACTCTGACTATGGCAGCGACACTTTTAGCACTCGGACAAGACAATTTAGGGCATCCTCAGTCGTGTTACAGACGCCACCAAATTGGGTGGCCATCTCCATCTGACTGAGGTGCCATTTTGGCTGCTTCCTCGAGAGTTTGAGGAGCAGAATTAGAATTAATAGAGATTACTTCAGTATGGTAAAGTAGATAGAACGTAAAGGGTAGATGTTAGTTGAGTTCTCTGCTAGGTTTTAAGATTAGGTGATAAAAGTTCGTTAAGATGATTTTATTGAAATAAAACAATTGGCTTGATAAATCTGAAGTGTTTGTTGTTTTCATTGGGCTGCACTCATTGATTTGGGGGGAAATGCTGGAGCCCGAAGCCTTTTGGTGCCTGGGCCGTTGCAGAGTGTGCTGTGTGGGGCAGAGGAGAAAGGCGCTGCCTGGGCCGGGAGGGATGCGGGGACACCAAGTCCTTGTGACTTGTGGCACCAGGCCTTGGTTTGATGGCAAAGGCCCTTTGTTTGTGTCCAGTTGTGGTGGTGGAGAGCTGCCCTGGTGCAGAGATCATTGTGTGGGATCCCTGCAGGGAGCAGTGCTCTCAGCCAGGCCAAGGACATTTTCCTGCACTCCCTGTTGTGCAGGGCAGCAGCTGCCAGGCTGTTTTGTGGGACTCGTTGTGAGGCACATGGTGATTTTCCTGCCAGGACATTGGATCCCACTCGCTGTGTCAGGTGTCTCCAGAGGTGCCGCAGCACCAAAATGCATTTGCAAATGCAGCTCCTGCAGCCTCAGTGCAAATGTGCTGAGACAAGGAGCCTGAGAGGGGACACGTGCTTGGCAGCACCCATTGTCCAGCTGCAGCCTCCAGGATGCCACAATGTGCCCCGCTGGACTCTGCCTGGCATTGGGGTCAGAGCAAAGCCCGTGCTTGGTTTCTCTTTGCAGTCTGCGCCTCCTGCTCGCTCCCAAATGAGCAATTGGCAGCAGATGTGTGCAGAGCTGCCTGCGCTCCCTGAGCAGGCCTGGCAGGAGCTGCAGCCCATGGGGAGGCAAGCCAGCCTTGCCAGGCTGTGAATGTCTGGGTGCTGCCCCAGAGGGGACTGGTGTGGGCTGAAAGGCTCCGTGTTTGCCAGGCTGCTGCAAAGGAAAAGGGAAAATCCTCCTGAGCTCAGGCCAAGGGGAGCTGCAGCCACTGAGGCGGGTGCTGAGCACCTCGTGGCACCAATGCAGTGCTGAGAAGCTGAGTCATGGAATGCCAGAATCCCAGACTGGTTTGGGTTGAAAGGACCCTCCAATCCCATTCAGTGCCATGGGCAGGGACACCTTCCACTGTCCCAGGCTGCTCCAAGCCCCACTGTCCAACCCGGCCTTGGACACTGCCAGGGATCCAAAGCAGCCACAGCTTCTCTGGGCACCCCGTGCCAGGGCCTCCCCACCCTCACAGGAAGGACTTCTTCCCAATATCCCATCTAATCCTGCCCTCTTGCAGCTGGAAGCCATTCCCCTTGTTTGCTGTAGAGCTGGGTTTGTTTTCTAACAATGTCTATGTGTTCTTTCATGTTCCCATTGGAAAATTCCTGGAAGGTGGATGAGGAATTGCTCATGGAATCCTCTGCTGACCCCTTGCTGTGGTATCTCTGATACGTAACGATAGAATAGCACTGGAAAATCAAGATGGTCATAAGAACCATTAATCCATGGATAAAAAATTGTTTGGATTCAGGAGATTATTCACATAATGTATTTGAGAGAGACCAATCTGATTTTTATTTATGCCTGAATATGTGTTATGTGCTGGGAGCTCTGTCCCTCGGGAGGCTGTGTCTGGCAGCCTGTCATGGTACAGACAGCTTCCCCTACTGCTGTGCAAGTGGCCTGTCCCTCCTGGCTGGTGGGGCAGATGCCCGGATGCCCGGGCAAACGGTGCGCGGAAAAAACGCACGGGAAACGACGCTATAGGAGGGCGAGGCATATAAAAGCAGCTCACTGCAACACAACGGGGCCCATTTTTCTTTGGGATTCTTGGAGTAACAGGGGTCTGCCTGGAGGGTCACCTTGGCCGTCCTTCCCCCCGCTTTCCTTTTGTTTCCTTTCCTTTCTGCGGACCTGCTTCCTTCCTGTCCGCACCTGTCCTGTCCGTGTGCCCTGTTTCGCCGCTTCCCCGAGGCAGATTGTCACTGCGAGACCGCGTCGTGTTTGCTACTTCCCCGAAGGAGCTGCTGCCGCCGCCCACAGTCGCTGTGTCCGGCAGTGGGTCCGGCAGTGCCCGCAGCCACAGCCTGCCCGCAGCCGGCGTTTGCAGACGGCAGAGCCAGGCTGCTCACCGCCGCCAGCCGCAGTCGCCGCAGGCATCCACAGTGTGCCCGTAGCCACGGCAAGGTGTTCCCTGCCAACGGGAGGAACACGCAGCAGCTACTATTTAAAAATCGCGCCCGGCCCGCCATCGAGAACCGTGCAGGCTCTTCGAGGTTTGCAGCACACCCGCCCCGTCTGCCGAGCTGGTTCCGCGAAACGCCCAGAGTACAGCAGTAACAATCTGTCTGCTATTCTATCTCTCTCCGTTTCTCTTTTCCCCCTCTTTGTTCCCTTTTCTATCCGCCCTTGGTAGGAGCTCTTACCCTTCTTTATCAATAAACAGTTCTCAAATATAATATTGCCACGTTTATGTTTTATTTTTGGTCCAAAAAATCTATTAAAAAAATCCTCCCCAACTCCGTCTTCTCAAGCGGGACGAGACAGTAGTACAGATAAAAAAACAGGAGACTGAACAGAAGAGGGAAAATCCCAATAAACCCTCAACTGCCAAGGAACTGGGAGCGGAATAACTTGAAAAGCAGCTTCATGAAGTTTTGTTTTGCCTGAGTTTCTGTAAGAGCTTTTTCTTAAACAGGTGGGAAAATCAAGCACCTGCAATCTGCATTGTACCCCCCAGGGATGTGATTGTACCTCCTTAATAATCAGTTATTTCTGTTTTTCACAGGTCCTATTTCCTGCTGTCCTTCAGAGGTTTTCCCTGTGCTGGCAAATGTTGGATTAGCTGTCACAGCCTTTGCCTCTGATAATTCAGGACTCGCTGGAAAAAATGAGGTGAGGGAAGCAAAGTGCCCCTCATCCATCCTTATTTTGACCCATTAAAATCACTTCTCTATCAGGAGCTATTCTCGTCCCCAGGAAGTTTACTGGCCCTAGAAAGATGAGCATTGCATTATTTCTTGCCACATGTAAATTTTCTGTAACATATTTCATCTTAGGGACTATTTTTAAACTTTTCAAGGAAATGACTGATGGCAAAAGATTTTCAATACCAGAGTCAGCCTAAAACTGAAAAAAATCTGTATTTTATTTGGTTTTCAGTGCTCTCAAACCAGTTTTTTCCCAGTTTGAGAATTGTCCCAACAATTAAGACACAAGAAAAATGACATGAAGAACCCATGTGTAAGGGGATAACATCATATTATCCTGACCAAAACGCAAGGGTTTAGGCCTTCTAGAGAATATAATTATATAATTTTTCCCTTAAAAAAAAGGGTATGTGAGCTTTATCCTTATTAAATTTGAAATATTCGTGGATGAATAAAAAGTCTTTGAAGATGAGAAATTGAAAATCTTTCCCATCCCATTTCCTGTTATTGCTGGTTTAGAATTGTATTTGACCTCCCTCACATGGAAAGGATGTATCTGCCAATGAGAAAAATGCAGGGAAATATATTTTTTCCAGACTCCTTTGAATTCTGATGGAAGACACTGCCTGTGCACCAAATGAGGAGAAATAGAAAAATAAATTAGGCAAATAAGTCATATAAAAGATAGATTTTTAATAATTTCTTTGTTATCTGTAAAGATGCATTCATGTGTTACTCAAGGACTGGTTATCAGTCCCAGAAAGGATAAATCAATATTGTTTGGTTCTGCTTTGTGAGGAACCTGGAATATCCCCGGGCAAGCCTGGAGCGCATCTGAAGTTGATCTTGGACTCACACAAGTCTGTGAGAGTCCAAATTTCCCCAGTGCTGTGTGGGGATGAGCTGCAGCTCAGCTGGGGGTTTCTGATGAGCATTGACATTTAAAGAAGCCAAGAATCCCAGACTGGTTTGGGTTGGAGGGACCTTAAAGCCCATCCAGTGCCATGGCAGGGACACCTCCCACTGTCCCAGGCTGCTCCAAGCCCCACTGTCCAGCCTGGCCTTGGACACTGCCAGGGATCCAGGGGCAGCCACAGCTTCTCTGGGCACCCTCAGGGTGCCAGGGCCTCTCCACCCTCCCAGGGAATATCCCAATATCCCATCTGGCCCTGCCCCGTGGAAATATGAAGCCATTCCCCATGTCCTGTCACTCCATTTCTTCTAAACAGTTTCTCTCCATATTTCTTGTCGCTCCTTCAAGCACTGGTAGGTCACAGTTATCCTTCTCCAGGCTGAACATGGTCCTCAGGGAGGGAAATCTTGAGTCCAGACTCCCTCTGGAATGGGGCCCATGCTCTTTTGTTGTGCTGCTGAACTGCCACCACAACACCCTGTGGCAGCCCTGCAGGATTGATCCCTCCGGGTCTGGGCTTTTCCTCCAGTGCTTCCAGATCTGGACATGGATTTCCTGCGACTGCCAGTTTGAACTTGCAGTCCTCACTGCAGGCTGGGGTTTAACTGGGATTTAACTCTTTCTGCAGCCAAACACAGCCCTGATGAAGCTCCTCCTCCTTCTTCCTCGGTCCCTTTGTCACCTGCTGTGTCCTGATCCGACTGCACCACAGCCAGGAATCTTCTGAAGCAGAACCCAGAGCTCTTCAGGGAGTTTTGGAAAGCCCTCGGAGCCCTGCCAGGCGTGGTGGTTTCACACCCACCGGATCCATCACCACTTAAGAGCTCCTTATAATAAAAAGTAGAAAAGTAACAGCTGCCTGCCTTCAGTTATGATGGAAATTATAAAATGAGGCCTCATCCCAAGCTCCTGGGATGCCTTAAAACTTACCTAACACAGAAATGCAACTTGTCTTACCACTGCTAGGAATGGGAATTGCTCTCTTGCTCTGTTTTGCCTCAAATTTGCCTCTAATGATGATGGTGCAAATGCTGATAAACAAATGATCACATTTCGTCTCTTCTCAGCAATGTTTCAATCTGAATTCCAGCTCTGCTTTTTTCCCTGTTTAGAGGAAAACAGCCTCTTCTGTCAAACAGGGTAATGTGGACAATTATTGCCACTGTTAACTTTGCACTCACAACAGAATTTGGCTGGAGATTTCATCACTCCTAGAAAAGATAAAGACAAACGCTGTGATGATCCTTGGTTTTATAGTGTCCTCACAATTATTTACTGCAACGCTAAACTGAATTTCCCCACTTATTTTGGTCATTTAAACTAAGCAATGAGCTGGTTGAACATTCATTTTAATCCTTTAATTTTCATAAAAAAAACCAGTTAACAGAAATGTTTGAGGGAACAAAAAAGTCTGTTTCCTTTGGAAATACCTTCTTGGAGTATTTTGAATATATCTTGAATAGTAACTCACCACTTTTTACAGTGAAGAGAGAGGCAGAATCACCTTGTGTTGAATCACTGTTTATTCATTGCTTTTGTCCTACACTGGGAGTTTTTTCTTGCTGCATCATCACACGTTTTTGTGTTATAAAAGCAATTTACTGTCCCCAGGAAACACTTCCTCAGCTGGGAACAGGACCCAGCTAATTGCCATGTTTCCCAGGCTGAAGGTGTAATTACTGGCCACTTCTTTCTTGAGCATTCTATGAGCTGTGAAATCTTCACTGTGATTAGCGCTGATGACAGACCTTTCCTGCTCCAGTGTGCAATAGGACCCATCAGAAATTATAAAAGACAATGTGTGAAAATGAAGAAAAAATTCTCAATAAGAGTTAAAGTTCGTTAGAATTAATTCTTGATGAGTTTCCTCTCCAGAAGCTCTTGAAAATAATTATCCATACATTCCTATAAAAACTCCATTTTATTTAAAATTTAGAGAAATAAATGTAGAAAATACAGACAGCTGGGTGAGAATCTGCATTCGTTGTGAATAACTGAGCACAGTTTCTGAGCACAGGAAAAAGGCAAAAGCCTCTCAGCAAGTTAAATCAGATGTAAATTAACTGAGGAAATGTATAATATTTTATTCAAACAGGACATTTATAAATGGGGTTATCCAAGGTACGTGTGTTTGGAGCCCTGTGAACACAAATGGTGGTGGAAAGAGTTGAATGAAGCCTGATCTTTTAAAATTTGAAATATCTCTGAACTAAACGTTCACGCTTGCACAAAATTCTGTAAGGAACATAATCTTACACCTAAAAGTTTAGTACACAGAATGTGTGCAGAAAATTCTACACAGAAACAGGAGGAATCAGAATAGAATCAGTAGGGAATTACTTAAAAATATGGAATTAGGAGATTTATCTGTGTGTTTATCTGTGTGTTTATTCCAGTATCTTCCCAAATGCAGGCAGACAAATTTCGTTAGCAGGAATTGTGTTTAATGCAAGTAAAATTTTATCTAATGGATTATAAAACAATATCACAGAAGTAAATTATTGGGAAGTGTGCCAAGGCTTCATGGCTCAGATGCCCTGTGTGGTAAAATTCCATCCTGAAATCAAGAACATGAGGTAAGAGCTGATAGGCAGGAAACCATTGGATTGGGGAACTTGGAACTCTGGATGTTGGGAGACCTTGGTGCCATTGAGCTAAATGGGACATGTTTTTGTTGGCTTATTCACTGCCTGTTGCTGGAAGATATTTTTGGAGATGCTTTGGGTGTATTTTTATGTTTCAGGGTTTATTTTTTTTTGTTTGTTCTTTTTTGTCTGGTTGGTGTTTCTTTTGGGGTGAAAGAGGGAAATAAGTAAAATTCTGAAGCCAAGTGCCACAAGAGTTCAGAGTCTGAAATCTAAAACACTTTTAATTTCAAATCTTGATCCATGATAAAAGGCTTTCAAACTTTCTTAGACAATAGAAATTTGAATTTAAAAGTGATACACACACCCTAAAAGAGCTTTTGGAAGCTGTGAATGTTCTTTATGAAGGTTGGAAGTCTCGAGAGCTGGACCCACTGGAAACACTTCAGCAAACCATCTGGAGACAGGGAATCTTACGATCTTCCAGTGTGAGCAATAAAATTGTGAGCAGTAACTTTCCATAAAATCTAATTGATTTTAAACAATAGTAACGATATAATAGCAGTGGTAGTGTTTTAAAGCCTGCTACAAATGCTCCTGTCTGCAGGCAGGGAGAAAGGCCTAATTAAACTGAACTGTAATGGGCTTGGAGCAGCATGGGATTTGACATGTTATAAATTCATTCCCGGATTAATTGAGAATACTCCTTTTCTGTGGTCTCCAGATTAATAATAAGAAAGGGGGGGAAAAGAGACATGAAGGTAATTTATTTGCTCCTTCTGCAGTACTGACATTTTTCACCTTAATGAGCACTTAAAATGTAAATTATAGAGTCAGCTTAAAAAATAGAACAGAAGAGGTGTGCAAGGATTTTTTCTTATTTTTTCACATCAAAATCAGCTGCCATTGCCAGAAAAAAACTCCAGAGTTTCAGTCCAGACTTTGTCCAAAAGTACTGGGCATCATCAAAAAACTTAAAACACTCTGGGAGCATCCCTCCAGGATTAGGTGGAAAAGAAAGCTCTGGAAAAGTTTTCAGTGTGTTACAAGATGCTCTTATTGAACTTTCCAACAGGTACAGTGCTAAATACTAATGATATATAAAAATCTGAGAGTTCTCAGGAGATGAATTTAGAAGATGGGAATGATATTATAATTACCTTAAAACATTGAAGGGTCCTGCTGACATTTACCTTTATTCTGATCTGAAAGTCATGAATAAAGTTGGTTTTTCACTTTAGCTGGAGACAGAAAGCTGGATCAAGAACAGCTTTAGGGGTTTCCCTCTGTGTTTTGGTTTTGGGTTTGGGTTTGAACATCATTTGAACTAGACTTAAGGAAGAGTCTGGGCCTCTGGGAAGCTGCTACACCTCCCCCCTCACCTGCCCAGGACCTTTTATTGACACCCAAGTGTGGAATTTCTTCATGGTTTATAAAGTCCTGTGAGGTCCTGATCTGAAGAGTGCTTTAGGAACGAGATGCTATTGATAATTATAATTATGGTCTTATTTCCTGAACCTCAGAAAGGGAGGATTTGTTTCAAGCTCCAGCAATTTGTATGGACCTGCAGTTTAAATTAAACCTCAGGAGTTCCATTCGCTGCCTTTTGGTGCTCACTGCTAATTGATGCTGCTCTTCTGCTCGGATCACGAAGAGAAAATGATGCCACCAAAGAAAACACACTTTAAAAATAATTACTTCCCATTAGAAACACTTCATTTATCCCTGAGCATCCTGGAGAGCTGCCTCCAAAGGAAGATGACCAAGATCTCTGAATATTCCATATTTTGTGCACTCCTTTTCTCAGTAATATGAAGGATATTGATGCGTTCCTGTTTTGGAAGGTGTGGTTCTCCAGAAGTTACCTGGAAAGCTGCATAAAAAGGTTTAATAAGGCTACAAAAGTGAAAGAGATGGATATCTGTGAAGGAAAAAATGAGGAACTGAAAAATTGCTCGAAGAATTTGAGTGCAGGAACTGGTTTGTTCTTTGTTCTCAAGATTTATAATCCTCTCCGTGAAAGCCCATGGAGTCTATGAATAATAATTAGGAAAATAACTATTGTCAAGTTAAGAAAAACAAGAAATGATTTCTTTGATAACAAATTTTATTACTATTTTTACAAGCTTTTAGTGTTATGGATACAACACCATAATTATAATCTTCTTCCTATCTCCTAAATTCATCTCCTGGGAAATTTCATATTTTTACAGCAGCAATTTTTAGCACTGTACCTGTTAGAAGTTCAATAAGAGCATCTTGTAACATGTGGAAAACTTTTCCAGAGCTCTCTTTCCCGCACAATCCCAAAGGGATGCTCCCAGAAAGGCAGCCTGACCCTCGGCTCAAAGCTAATCCAAGCTGCTTTGGTATTCTGAGCCCATTTCTTTTATTTTTATTTTTTTCCTGCAGAAATTCCCTACAATTTTGATAAATGGCATTTCTTCTCCGTGTACATTTGCTCCCTAGCACCGAAATGCATGTGATATCATTACTTTCCATCTCTCCCCTTGTCTGTTTATCTTGGAGGCAATGGATGTCTCTTATTATGTGGTTATAAACTTAAACAGATCCTCAGCAGCAGCTCAAGCATAAATCAAGGAAATCACAACAAACGTAAGCACATCGATAAGAATAATAAAAATGGCTCCTGTAAGAAAGCAGCACCGTTTCCAAGCCACTTAGATCCCATCAATTGATTTTTTGTTCTCCTTTTTCCGTGTCAGACATGATCCATCTCGTCAAACACGTCCCTTCAATGCACAGCGCTTGTAGGACTGTGCCAAGGAAATAAAATACTGATTTAAACAGAGCTAAAAAATGCACTTCAGGGTACATTACTCTGAGATTCCACTCTAAACTTCAGCTGGAAATAAGTGGGAAACTCTTTCCTCTCCTAATCCAGGCTTTGTATATACAATCTGAACTAATACGTAAACCAATAAAATATTAATTGGATGCACTTTGTGAAAAAGTGATTATAAAAAAATGGATATTTATTTTTACCATAAATCCTCATGTTATTTTAATATCCAAATGTTTAAAACTAACTCATATTTTTCTTATAAATATGTATATATTGTTTAATTGCTATTTCAAACAAAACACTTATCGAAGTACTTTAATTTGCAAGTCCATTTAATTTTTATAACGTTGGGTTTTTTCCCTGAATGAGATTTCGGATGTGTTCCGTATTTGTGTGATTGCCTGGACTAGGGTAAAATTAACATTTTTGGTTTATTAAGACACAGTTGTTGGTTTTCTAGGCAACTTAAAAAGAAATATTGTCTTTATGCTGTTCTTTCTCTCAAACCCTGCTTCAAATTAAGTTATTGGTCTGGTACACAAATTGCTCTATACATGACAAATCCAAATGAGAAATTCTGTAGAAAAATGAGGACCTTTCCTTATCAAATGTCTCTTTTTCTGTTCCTTTCCTGCCTTTGCGGCCACGGTTCTCTGTGGATGAGCTGATATTTGGTGCAGCCATTTTAGGGGTAATTAATGTTTTTGTGGAGCAAACACCTCATCAGCACTTCCAGCTCCGGCGTTCCCTAATTACCTGTCAGCTTTTGATGGTGGCTCTGTTGGGTCAGGGCTTTATTCCTGGTTTATGGCAAGCAAAGGGAAAGGGAAAATGAATCCAGTGTTGTTTTCAGAACAGCTTTTATTGAATGTGACTAAAGTTCTTTTTTCCTCTTGTTGGTTTAGAGCTGTATAACAATTCTATTTTAAAAAATTCTCTAAACTGGCACCTCCAAGCACACAGGTGAGCATACATGTTAGGATATGCGATTGCACAGACACAGCCTGGTGTTTCCAGGGACCCTGGACTGTTCAGATATCGCTGGGAAATCCTGGATTGCTATAGGAAAATCACTTTCTTCACCAAGAATTCAGAAATCCCCTCAGCAAGTGTTTGCAGGAAGGAGAAAAGCAAAAGAAGATCTCAGGCCATGATCAATGTGCAAATTTCCATCATGAATGAACTTTCCGGAGTTCTTCCCATGGATGCATATTTATCTCCTGACTAAATCAATATTTGTCCTACAGAAAGCTGCTGATAGTCTTGAGGTTTTTTTATAATACAATTGTACAGCTTTCAATTGCTCTTTCTTTTGCTGACTTCTTGCCAAACCCAGAATTCCTTTTTATTGTTGTTGAATTCAGCTACGAAATTGTTGCACTTGGAGAAATCAAGGGATGTTAAAAAGGCCCCAGAATATTCTGCAATCCTTTGCCAGGTATCAGCTGCTGGGCCTTGTGTGTTAATGCATTTCCCACAGCACCCTCCCATTGTTTACAGATCATTTTTCATTATCACTGTTGTGCCTCCATCCATTCCACCGTATCGGCAAACCTGGGAATTGGAACACGGTGTTTATCTGGGGAGGTATTGACACGTCTGGACAGGTAATTCATGGGAGGCCAACTCTGCTGCTGCTGCTGTTTGATCAGGATGTGCAAATGCTCAGCAAATCACTCTCCCGTCTTCTTCCAGAAGAAACCAAACTCTGAGTTCAAACTGCTCTCTCTCTCTCAGCAGGCTGGAGCTATAAACCCTGTCACATGTGATGCTGCAAAAAAACCATCCATCAAAATAAGCTCGGTTCAGCATCATGAATTCCAGTTTAAGATGAAAACAAATGGAAGTTTTGACTGCAGCTTGTTCCTGACTTTCTCAGTCTTTCTCAGGCTGTTGGTATGAAGTGTGCAGGGGGAAATGTTTGTGTTCAAACTCGTCAGGTTTGAGTTCTGTGCCACGAACTGGCACAGGCCAAGGCTCTGGAGGTTCAGGGGTGTCTGTGATGGGTCAGGATGGACAACTTCATCATCACAATGTGCACAGTGAGGGGAGGGGAGGGGGAAAGGGAAACTGAAGGGAGAAGGGAGAAGAGAGAAGGGAAGAGAGAAGGGAGAGGAGAAAGGAAGTTTTGGGAAGTTTTGGGAAGTTTTGGGAAGTTTTGGGAAGTTTTGGGAAGTTTTGGGAAGTTTTGGGAAGGGAAGGGAAGTTTTGGGAAGTTTTGGGAAGGGGAAGTTTGGATTTTGGGAAGTTTTGGGATTTGGGAAGTTTTGGGAAGTTTTGGGAAGTTTTGGAAGGGAGTTTTGGGAGTTTTGGGAAGTTTTGGGAGTTTGGAAGTTTTGGAAGGGAAGTTGGAGTTTGGGAAGGGAGGGAGGGAGTTTTGGGAAGGAGGGAAGGGGAAGTTTTGGGAAGGGAAGGGAAGTTGGAAGGAAGGGAAGTTCTGGGAAGGGAAGGGAAGGGAAAGTTTGGGAAGGGGAGGGAAGGGAAGGGAAGGGAAGGAGGGAAGGGAGGGAAGGGAAGGGAAGGAAGGGAAAGGGAAGGGAAGGGAAGGGAAGGGAAGGAAGGGAAGGGAAGGGAAGGGAAGGGAAGGGAAGGGAAGGGAAGGGAAGGGAAGGGAAGGGAAGGGAAGGGAAGGGAAGGGAAGGGGAAGGAAGGGAAGGAAGGGGAAGGGAAGGGAAGGGAGGGAAGGGAAGGGAAGGGAAGGGAAGGGAAGGGAAGGGAAGGGAAGGAAGGGAGGGAAGGGAAGGGAGGAAGGGAAGGGAAGGGAAGGGAAGGGAAGGGAAGGGAAGGGAAGGGAAGTAGTTGTAAGACACCTGCAACAACCATCTTGTCCAATTGGCTGAGAATTCAGTGTGGGGCAAGAAAATGAAGACTGCTTGGTTAAAAAGCACAAGGACTATTCAGCTAGGGCAGGAGAGATGTAACAAAGTTTTGAAAATATAACAGATAATGATACCACAGTAGCTTGCAAGAAAAATTGTTATACAAGCATTTCTTTCACAGCAAAAGGCTGATGTGGATGTGAGGCACTTATACTCTTGGCTATCCAGGTGTGGGATATTCTAATTTGATAGTAGGAATATTAGAAAAGCTCTGTGCTTTTTTAATGAATGTTTTTGGTTATGCCATGACTGGGGACTGTGCATCACTCATAGGCTGCAATCAGGTCTGCCCCAAAGCCAGAGCATCATTGTGAAGCCTTTGTCTAAACATCTCTGAGCACTGACAGCTTTGGGACTTCTACCTCCTCTCTGGGAAGCCACCAAGGAGGTGAAGGGCTTGGCCACCTCTCTGTAAAAAAATATTTCCTGATGTCAAGGCTCAGCCTGAATTGTCTCCAAAATTTCCAAGAGGATGAATTCAAAGAGCAGCACCCGTTCAGCACCCTGCTCTGAATTTAATCCACACCTAGAGAAGAGCAACCAACCAAACCAAAAGCTCTCCTAAAAGATGATGTCAAAGGCCATTCCAGACACTGAGGGATGACAAAACCGAGCCTGACTGGGGGCTCTGGGCTTTCCTCCCTCTTTCTGGGTGCCAGGAAGCCTTACAAGGTGTTTCCTACCTGTGTCTGTCTGCCCTGGCTGGATCTTTTTGGATGTGAATGACCCCTGTGGTTGCTCTTGTACAGATATTTGTAACAGACATCAGGGTTCACGTGACTGAGGAATGAATGGGGGAGAGTCTGGGTGGGGAAGTGCCAGAATTGAGAGATGTTAAACCTTAGATTAAAACAAAGGACAAATCAGAGCCATGATGAAGTCCTGAATCACACTAAAAATTACATCCAAGATCACCCACTTGGAGTTACCAGGTCAAGGAGAAGGTGAGGGATGGGATGGTGACTCTGCAATCAGCACCACTTCTCTGTGCTTCTGTATTTACGAAACCACTCAGCCCCACATCCCTTGGTGCCTGTGGGTTGTTTTGGTGCCTGAAATCTGCTCTGGTTTAAAATCAAAATGCATTTTCCTGCTGAGTTCACTCTGAGCCTCCTTACCTGGCTGTTGTGAGAAATGTGCTCTGTAAAAAAAAAAATTCAGCAGTGTTGTTCTTGGCCAAGCACACAATTGTAACAGGGTCGTTTTTGCCTTTTAGTCAGGGCAATTTGAGTTTCCAGACCTTTCAGGCTTGTGGGCAGTGATGGTCTCTCTGAGAACAAGGCTCCAGGTCCTTGGAGGCACCAGAGAGTTGTATTAAATTGGTGTCGTTTTAATAGTCTGGTCTAGGTGAGAAATAAATTGAGTTCAAAATGTTCCCTTGTCAGGACACTGCTTCAGAAATAACCTAATCTTGCAATCTCAGCTCTGTTCCAGCTTCTAAAACTTGCTGGAGCGGTAGAGTTCACCCAGTTCTGTCATTTAAATGTTGTCATTAGGCTCTGATTGATGAGGAAAGAGTCTCAATATGCATTGCTTTTTTTTCTCCCCCTGTTTATTTAAGCTCCATCCAGATCAAAATATTTCTCACTTCACCTTATTTCTCATTACACTTGAAAGGTTTTTGTGTATAATTATTGGCTAGTGAAGATAAGTGGGGTTTTATATTTATTTATTTTTTGTTCTGCAATTTGTTACGCTGTTTATCTCTCAGTCAAAAGAGAGCAAGGCTAGAAAATGTAATGAAGTGTTCATCTATCATCCTCGGGCTTTGCTGGCTGATAAAGGAGGCTTCGTTTGGGTGTTATTTCATTAACATGCACTTCTCTGACAGAGCCTGAGCATCAAGGAAAAGAAAGAGAAGCCTTAATCGAGGTTTTCTTGGAGATAATTAATTGAGGGGCTTGTAAGATAGGAGCAAGGTTTTGTTATTAGGACAGGAGAGAAAACTCATATTTCCTTCAGCTCAGGATCATTCCACACAAGCTGCTCCTGAAGGAAAAGTAATTAAGAAAAAACTGCAATTTTACAATGAACCTATTCCAATGAGCAGAATTAACCTTTCTGGTTTATTTTTAATATAAAATTCTAAATATTAGCATGGTCTACTTGCTGAAGTAATGCTTTGTTACATTTAACATGTGATGTTAAAGAATAGATTTTCATGAAGTGAGAAATAGGAGTTGCTTTTTTGACACCACTTTCACCACTTTCCTTACTTTTACCCACTTTCCTTAAATGACAGAGGAACCTCAGCAGTTCCAAATCAGGATTTCTTTGGACAGACCAATCTTTTCTGGAGTACATGGAGATGAGTGGCAGCGCTCCTCAGCAATGAATTTATTTGTTCAGGGAACAATTCTTCCTCACAACGTGTCCCCGCCTGGGGAATCCATTCTCCGGGGAAGACAGCAGCATCCATTTCTCAGGATTGCAATCCTTCTGCAGTCAGCCCTCATTCCTCCTGAGAAAAATACCAACATTCCCTTTCACCAACAAGAAGTGTTTCACTTCTCTGGCCCTCACTTCAGATGAGTTTTTCATTCTGACCTTTTCTTCAATTCTTTGCAAAGTTTTGAGGTTTCAAGCGGGGACAAAGAAGAATCTTTTTGGGTTGTTGTGCCATTTCTATTGAAATGAAGGAATACCAGAAGCCTTAAAAATAATAAAAAGGGGAAAGAATCACATCTCTTGGACAAGAAAGAGTCCATGAAAACAGTGCAAAATTTGTGGGTCTTAGAAGAATGCGTGCAGTTTTCTCACTGGTACTGCAATCTCTGTCCTCCGAAACTCTTCCTTGTTATCTTAGCCAGTCTTTGTTTTTAGGAGAAGCAAAAACTGTCCCCAAACACTCATCAGATATTGTATATTTATTATTTATGTTTATTTATTATAGAAGCTGGTGTGAAAAGATAGCTTTAGGAACCAAATTTTTATTTTCCTCATAATTATTCAAGATGACAAGAGCCACAGCATACATGGGAGAAGGTTTTCATCAAAGGAAATGTAACAATCTCAAAAATCCCAAATTATTGTAAATGTAATCATTGTAATTAGAAATTGGAAATGATCTGTGCATCAAGGCTGCCCTTTGCTGTCAATGGAAAACAGGGGAAGGGTTCAGGGAATCCCTGGGTAAGAATTTTAGTGATTTTTGCTGTGAATACCCAGATTTTCCCTCATTAAAGGACGTGGCCACACCAGAATTGTGCATGGTCAGCAGCTGGGGGGATGAGCAGAACTGAAATCCCTTTGTGGTCCCAGCCCCGAGGCTGCCAGAGCTCCAGGAGCGTTTGGACAGCGCTGCCAGGGATGTGCAGGGGGGGATTGTTTGGGTTTCTGGGCAGGGACAGGGGTGGCAGTGATCTCTGGGATCCATCCCAACCCAGGAAATCTGGGATTCTGTGATTCCATGCCAGAGTTTGGCAACTGAGTGTTGATTGCTAACAGAGTTCAGGGACTGCTGCCTCAGAGTGCTTGGATCAGGGTACTGAGCTCATTCCTTGCTTTCAAAACCTTCTTCCACATTGAGGAGACTGAGGCCGGGCCAGTGCAGAAATCAGTGTCAAAATCCAGACATTTGTCTTTGCATTGTGCGTTCAGAGAAATGTGACCCATAATAGCTCCTTTTGAAGGCCAGTGTCAGGGTAAATGAAAGGAGAATCTCGTTGAACTATTGTCTGAAATTTGCTCATGAAAAAGATGGGGAATCATAGCATCATGGAATGGTTTGGGCTGGGAGGGAATTCAAATCCCATCCAGTGCCACTCCTGCCATGTCAGGGACACTTCCACTGTCCCAGGCTGCTCCAAGCCCCAATGTCCAGCCTGGCCTTGGACACTGCCAGGGATCCAGGGGCAGCCACAGCTTCTCTGGGCACCCTGTGCCAGGGCCTCCCCACCCTCACAGGGAACGATTCCTTCCCAATATCCCATCCATCCCTGCCCTCTGGCAGTGGGAAGCCATTCCCTGTGTCCTGTCCCTCCATCCCTTGTCCCCAGTCCCTCTCCAGCTCTCCTGGATCCCCTATAGACCCTGGAAGGGGCTCTGAGCTCTCCCTGGAGCCTCCTCAGCTCTCCAGGTGAGCACACCCAGCTCAGGGTGAGGAGTTTTTCAAGCCTTTGGAGAGCTCCCCGGGTGGATCTCTTTGAAATGTGTGTATTTCTGGAAGAACTGCTGTTCCCCATGAGCAATCTGCCACGGAACCCTCACTGAACAGAGCCTCAAATAAATTTTCGAGAGCCTTTCAAGTTCCTGAGCTCAGACTTTGCCTCCCTCCTCACTGGCATTCCCAGCTCCACAGCTCACATCCCTCCCTTCCCTAAACCTCCCCAGCTGGGCCTTGGATCCCCTTCTTCTCCACGGGGTTTAAGTGGACAACTTTATCCTGTTGATGAATTTATCCTACTGGATAATTTATCCTATTGATGGATTTACCCTACTGATACATTTATCCTATTGATAAATTTATCTTATTGATAAATTTACCCTACTGATGAATTTATCCTCAAGGCCAATCTGATTTAACCACACCACTGGCCATACATGAGCAGAGAATATTTTTGTACCCGTTATCCAGAAGTTATCTCTGGACGAGCTTTGATTTCCTACCAAGTTTTTTTTTTCCTGTTTTTTTCAGGAATTCTCCGCACTTTAATTCCAACAAAACTCATATAAAAGAACAAAACCTCAAGGAAGAAGAGAAAGGACATTTGTCTGGGCTTTTCCAAAGCAGTTTTCTTCCAAGGATTTACAGCTACTGGAATAAATTTCTAATTTATGGTCAAAGCCGTAGCACACAAGGCAAAATTAATTAAGCTCTGCTCTGGGTTGTTGAAATCCAAGGAAAACCTAACAAATCAAGCCAACAGTTGAGAAATTATAAGGGGGTAGTTGAGCTTTCTGAAAGAGAAACCCAGATCTTCAAGGAAATTCATCCCTCATTTGTGGCATCAGGACGCAATTAATTAATTTCTAAATGAATCTTTTCCATGTTAATAAGGTGTTTTTGTGTTCACTGAGCTCTGCACAGATCCTAGCCAAAGTTTTCTTTGCATCTGTCATTGATGTGGGGGGGAGATTTCGTGCTTGGGTGCACATAAAATAAGCCAGAAAATGTACAAACTGCAGAGATGTTAATGCAAAACAAATTCATTTCCAGGGGAGTTTGTTCTTTTGAGGTGAAGTTTTCCATCAGAATTCTGTGCCTCAGTTAGACTGAGCTGTTTCAACAGCCACTGCTCACTTCTAACATATTCTTAAAAAACCTTCATTTTACAACATTTAATTCCAACACTTTCCCATCTGACTTTTTCCTATTTTTCATATTTTTCTCCTGTCATGACACACTGTGCAGCCCTGAGCCCCTCAAATTCTTCTTAATGATCTGAAAACTTCAATCCAATGTGGATGGAGTCAGATGCTAAGGACCCAGACTTGGATAATAGAATTCCAGGCTGTGTGAGGTGAGAGGAGGAGTGGAATTGTTTAAAATAACTTTGTGTTGCAGAAAGCAGAGGTGCAGGAGTAGAGCCAAGAGGAGCTGGCTGTAATTGATGGGAAAAACTCAAGAGATGTCAAAACAACATCTCTTCCTTCCCTCAGACTATAAAAAACCTGAATTTTCCTATGTCTTTCTACTAGTGTGGTCCAGCCTGTGTAAAAATACTCTCTTTTGGAAAAAAAAAAACCAAAAAAAAACCAACCCGGTGTTTACAAAGTTGTATGGTTTTAAAAATGTTGCCCTTCAAAGTTCAGTGCTATCCAGGAGAACTCATCTGCACTCTGTTATTAGTAAATGAAAGGATTTGACTCACGTCAAAGCTGGTGTGAAAAGATAGCTTTAGAAATCAAATTCTCGTTTTCCTAATGATTATTCAAACATGACATTTTTGTTAAACTTTATCAGCTCGTGTCAGTTTAATGGAGGACAAGATGACAGGAGCTGAATGTTTCAATGCAAAATAAGATCATGGTAATTTCTATTTTTATTTAAAGGCATTTTCTTTCTCATTTCAATAATACTTCTCTCCACTCTTTGTGATTTTACTTTGTACAAATAATGGTGGAGAGGGTTGTTCTTTGTTCTTTTTTTTTTATTTTCAAAATTTTTTTAGGCTGGAAATACAGGAGCACATTTAGGAACTTTTGGAGCAGTGATGATGTCCTGAGATTTAAGAAAGATTAAAACTGGTTTATCCTGACTTTTTACACTGCACTTTCACAAGTAGCTCTTCTTTCTTAGAACTCTGGTTATTAGAGGGATGTCAGCATTATTGGCTTAATCAAGAAAATTCAATTTACTCTAGTTCAGAACTGCTGAACTTCAAGTCCCAAACACTCAGCTTTGTTATCATGTGACTGAAATAGGAGACAAATTAATCTCTCACTTTATCTCTTCTCTTAGATTTTTAGACCAGGGAAGCAGAGAGAGAAAGCTGAGAACCCACCATTGATAAAATAGATAAAATAGCTGAGCAGCTTCTTGTTTTTCTTTTGTAGTTTTTTTTCAAACAAAAACCCAACCCTTTGTTCAATATTAAATGCAATTATGATATGTTGCGTACTGGTAAGATAAAAAATATTTTTATGTGACTTGATGTTGAGGGAGAAACTCATGTCCTTCAGTGAGATTCTGTCCTTTTTTTGCCAGTCTTGAAAGGCTTAGATGCTGCATTATCTTACAGAGTCAGTTCACAGGATGTAATAATTCAGTCAAGTGCCATATTTTATTTTTTAGAAATAAGCGCTCATAGATGAGATGATAGAGACGCAATTTATGAGCTCAAAGAATGCCACACTTCGTGGGGACTGAGGCAGGTTTCTTAATTTTCTTGTTCAGCAAAGGTTCAGTCAATGCCTAGGATAGCTTTCAATAATTATCATAGCACCCAAATTACTTTTTAAAATGGGAAATAACATTTGTTTCATACTTGGATTCTACTTTTTTTTCTGTGAATACTTTTCCAGAGAGCTGCTTTTGCTGAAGAGCTGACAGGACATCAGCTTTAAATAATTATCACAGCGCCCAAATTAATTTTTAAAACAGGAAATAACATTAGCTTTACATATGGCTTCTACTGTTTTCCTTGAAAGCTATTCTAAAGAGCTCTTTTCCTGGAGAGCTGAGAGGAGATCAGCCTTTAATAATTATCACGGTGCCCAAATAATTTTTTTAAAATGGGAAATAACATTTGTTTCACGTGTGGCTTCTATTCTTTTTCCTTGAAAACTTTTCTAAAGAGTTTTCTAAAGAGCTCTTTGCCTGAAGAGCTGGCAGAAGATCAGCAAATTTTCTGTGGTGGATAAATGGACTATGGTTTAGCCCTCTCCCCTCTCTCATCACTCTGGAGCCAACAGCTATTGCCCCATAACCTGTGACCTTCTTCCCCTGCATGGGATTTGAGGTCCCTCCCATCCCAAACCACCCTGGGATTCCTTGATTTTTTTGAGCTGTTTTCAAAAGTCTCAGAAGATTAATCAGAGCATCATTAAAGTTCCAATGGTGCTAAAAGTGCTTTTTAAGTGTCATGTGCACTTACAGACTTCTTCAAAACCTTCTGTTGTCCTGTTCTTTCTCTGCCCCTCAGGGACTCTCTCTCAGTGGCTCCAGATTGGGGCTGGAGGAATTTTGGTGGTGTCATCCTGAGGCCGCTGACAGAAGAATCCTCTTGTTCCCAGCTTCTTGCCCTTTGCTCTAATATCCTTAGGAATATTTTGGTGTTTTCCCTACGCTGCTGTTACACATTTTTACAGGCTTTTTTTTCGATCTTTTTTCTTGTCCTGTATTTAAGTCCATCTTACATTTGAATCAGACCCACAGCATGAATTTCATCCCAAGGTTGAACTCCTATGGTGACAGTGATGCCTTAGGATTTCAGCTTCTCTATTTCCATATCTCTGTAACCCTGGAATTCTTCAGTGGATAACTCCAGACTCCACAGACAGTGCTGAGCCCCTGCTCTCCCATTTTTACACAAAACAATTCCTCTGTAGACCCCAAACTCAAGGACACCTCACTGTGCCAGACCCCAAGAGATGGAAACAGCAGAGAATTGGGGGAGCCAAGTTGGAGTGAATGACTGCATTGGCTGCAGCTGCAATTGGAGGATTCAGCCCTGATGTGCAAATGGACAAAACTGATAAAGGGTGAAAAACCCGTGAGCCATTGTCCATTGTGGGTGCAGCCCCTGGGTGGGCTGGGACTGCCCTGGATGTCCCTGAAGGCCCTGCAATAAACAGAACTGCTTTGGATTCTCTCAGCTTTGTCCAGACTCTGTTTTAGGGAGTTGGATTTAGGCAGCACCAGGTGAGTTGTCCATTGTTGCCCTGAGTTATCAGCCCTCAGCTTCAGTTTCCTTGCCTCTCCCACACATCATGTTCTATTCAACATGTTCCTACAAACCCAGGAACAACCATGAGAGGGCCCAGAGGGATTTCTATCCCTCTCTGGATGTGGGGAAACTCTGTCACAAGGGATGGGGGGAAGGCTGAAGGGCTGAATGCCTCAGTGTTTAACAGCAGGAGCAGCCTGGAGCCCCTGTCCCTGGAGGGGTTTCAGAGCCACTTAAGTGGATGTGGCACTTGGGGACAGGGGTTAGTGGTGGCCTTGTCAGTGATGGGATAAGGCTTGGGTGTCATTCACACAATTCGTAAATACAAAGTCTCTGATGTTCACCCAAATAATTCATAGCCAGAGAAAACACTTTCTGATGTTTCATACCACAAGGTTATTTATTTTGGGGAAAGCTTTGTCTCCAATCACGCTGAAATGATTTCTGATGTTGTTTATGTTGCACATCCATCAGTATTTGACAGATATTGGCATTACACATCTGTGTGATGATGGGAAGCTCTCAGGGCAGGTTTTGTGGATATTAGAAAAAGGTTCTTCCCCCAGAGGGGGGTTGGGCATTGAACAGGTTCCCCAGGGAATGGGCATTTCTTTGAAAACCCCACAGATCATTCCTTACCTTTTCTTCATCCCACTGCTCCCCACATCGAGGGGGACTCTGCTGAGGTGGCTTTCAATCAACATTTAATAATGAGAAAGGAGGTTTGGACTGAAAGTGTCACTGAATCTTCACCAAAGGCATCCTCCAGGCCAGAATAGAATTCCTGGTTTCCTGTGCCACACCAAACTGGGCCATGCAAGGCTGCAGCAGCCCAAAACATGACCCTTTAAAGGGTTTCTCCCCCTTCTCTCTCCAAACCAGAACTCCTGCCCCCCTTCCTGCTCAGTGAACTATCACTTCATTGGGGTAGGGAGGAAAGGCAGCGTTCAAAGAGGTTCATTTCTGAAAGGTTTTCAGAATCAGGATGAGAAAGTTCTTCAAGTATCAAAAAGTTGCTGAGGAGAAAATGTTTTTTTTTCCCCAGCTCTCTCTCCTTTTTCATCTTGTTTCTTGCTCTACACGTGACTTTTATTTGCCTTCAGTTCAATTTTCCCCAAGCCTTGCTCTCCTTTTGGTTCCCTAAATACAATTAAATTGCAAAATCCTGGGTGTGAAAGGGAATGAAATGATAGAAATGAGATAAAACACACACCTTCAGAACTTCCACTCCTCTGACTGACTCTGCTCTTCCTTCCCCAGCTTTCAAATTTATTTCCTGAGTTTTGAAAGCTATGGTGGATCAGGCTCACTGAACTGCTGACTCCTCAGATTCCTTTAATAGAAAAGGAAACTTGAAAAGACACCCAGCCACCCACAGAGGGTGGGGAAAGAAATAAGAGGTTAGGAAAGCAGTTAAAACAAATCTGAAATAATAAAAGGTAATAGCGAGGGAAGTGGAAAGAGCAGGAGGAGAATTACTCCAGCTCTTCTCCCTGGAGAAAACTGGCAGTAGGGTAGAAATGATCTATAATGGAAAGGTGTGTTCATATTTTTAATGAAATGGAGCAGCAGAAAAATAAAAAAAATAATTCGAAAACATGACTTGCAAGGGAAGATGGAACAAGTCAAGGTAGCTTGGACAAGGGAAGACTGAAGGAAGATGTGGGAGCCGCTATCAAAAATCCATCAGCCTGCAAAAATCAGGAAAAAAAGGTATTTTTCTGAGGTGAATTAGCCAAGAGTGATGAACTTAATCTGTAATCAGGGGTAACTAACTCAGGAAAAGGACAGGGAAATGCTGGTGAAGGCAGCATGGACACACCATCCTGGGTGGAATTTATTTCTCTGGAAACACCGAGTTTCAGCCTGGTGAAGTCTCTGTCAGCCTCATTTCCTTTGATTCCCTCAACAAGGCCATTAAACGTGTTTATAAATCAAAATGTTCCCTCTGAATCAGATTTGAGGGATCTTCTTTCCTTAAATGTTTCTTGCCCAGACCTGGTTTGCCCAAGACCAGCTTTTCCTTCCCAAAACCTCTGAAACCCCTGCCTGGTTTTGTGGCCTTTGCTCTGGAGGGAGCTTGGACAAACAAAAGCAGCATAAACAAATCTGGTTGCCCAAATGCACAATTTTATGGCTGTTTCAGGACAAGCAGAAGTTTTTTAATCACTGTGCAATAAATAACCCACTTGAAGCGTGACAGGCTACACTGACAGCTGGCACATGGAAATACAAATCCTTATTTTTAAAAAAAATCAGCTTTCAAACACTTGTTAATTCTGAGAATCGTGATGGGCTTGGCTGAGGGAGTGGAAAGAAGGAACAAATGCTTTCTGTAAGCAAAGAAATGTCAGGAAAAAATAGAGCTCTGTAAGGAGACTACCAATTTATAGATTTTTCCACAGAATATTTTACTTCCCTCGTTATCAGTATCGCAGTGGAAGCTGCACTAACAGGGAATACAAAAGAATTTTTTTCTTCTGTGGGGCACCCAGAAATCTGTCTGATTTGTGTATCCCAGCCAGAACTTTGCAGGGTATTTTTGGGGTTTCCCTTCCATTTATTTCCTGTTTGATGTGCTGGGAGTGCAGCCTCTATAATAATCTGAGATATTTTACTGCCTGATGCTTCAATTGCCCCTTGCTCAGAGCAGGAGCCCACAGGGAACTGCAGCTTTGGAGAGGGCTGCTATCCACATTATCAACACCCCATTTTTGTCCCCAGAAGGGAGCTGTTTAATATTAATTCAGTATTTAACCAGGTGGTCCTTTCATTTCATTTAAAAAGGGACATTTCCCCTGACAGCAAAGTTCATTCCTGTTCCTAAGCCAAGCTGGGCAGGAATGGGCTTTACCCAGAGCCATCCCAAAACATTCCTGGGATTCAGGAGCACCTCAATTCAGCCCTGTAAATGAAATTTGTCCATGTCCTGAAGGAAAGCCATGGAATCCTTTGGCTCTGGGCTAAATCTGTGTCCAGCTCTCCAAATCCAGTGTGGCCACTGCTCCCTGTTCTGATTGCTCCTGGTGAGGTTGGGGACAATCCTGAGGGTTGAACAGGGCAGACAACCAGGTTCAGTGGTGATCAGCATCTCCTGCCTCCTTTTCTTGTGGATTAAACAGCAATGAATGCATTAATTAATGCTTTAAATTCTCCTTGAAAATTCTCTCCTTCATTTCCATGGCTTAATTCATTTATTCTTGAGCATCCTTCATGGACCAGCAGCAGCAGCAAGAGCAGCAAGGCTTTCCCTCTCCATGAGGATTAGCTGCCAGGGAAGTGCTGGAAGTGGCAGGAATTTTGGGTTTACTCTCATCATGCCTGAACAAATCTCTAAAAGTTAACAGGGCAAAGTACATGGCTTCCTCTCTACCTGTCTGACCCTAAAAAAAAAAGAAAATAAAAACACAAGTAGCACTTTCAACCACTTTTGGAGATAAATAAAATACTATTTTTTGTCTTCAGATAATGTCTCTTTTTTTTTTTTTTTTTTTTTTTTTTTTTTTTTTTGAGATACGTGTTGCGTGCAGCTACAAGTCCTGGCAGAAACAAAGGGATTCAAATAAACCCCTTCTTTTCATTTATTTGCATTTGCTGCAAACACAGACTTCTGTGGTGCTAATTAGCATTTACATCAATGAAAATCGAATTGGACTCTGAGATCACATCAGTCAATGAAGATTTATTTAACTCGAGCAGCTCTGGCTCGGTGTCAGAACACATTTATCATTTCCAGCTCCTCGTGGGCTGAAAGCTGAGCCTCCCCTTGCAGTGTGGACAACCAGGACTCACTCACACTCAGAATAAACACACACAGCTGCCTTTATTGGGCAAAAGGGGTTTGATTTCTGACCCTGCTTTGTGAGAGATCCACACAGTTAATGCAGAGTTAGGTGACATCCTCAGGGTGACACCAGCAAAATGTCACAGCTTCCAATGCCCTCTTAGAATCAGAATATTTTCCAGAGGGCACTAATAGGTATTAGTTGGAATTTTGTACCTGTCAGAATGTTCTTTTCTGCTTCTCCTCCATGATTTTTTTTTTTTTTGACAATTCATTTGTGGCAAGTAATGCTCACTGACACGGAGTTATCCAACAACTGTTCCAAGGTGGGACAAGGAATTGTCCCAGGGTCTGCACCAGGCTCTGCAGCTGGGTGGAAACTCAGGAAATGGAAATGAAGAAATGGGAACTCATTTTGAGCTGAATGTTCAGAGCAGAGGGAAAATGATGCAGAGACAAAACATGAAGTGAAGGCAGAGCAGCACCTGAGCAACAGCTCCTCTGTGTATTTGTCCATTTTACATTCATTGTATTTTTCTCCCTCTCTCCTGCTGCCTTTTAAGAGCTTTCTGATGCTAATCCTAAAATCTTTCTCATCTTTTATTGATCACCTGACAGCTATAGCTTTTCTCATTAGGCACCCAAAATCCTGCTATAAACCCAGCACATTCCAGTAAAAATGCACATTTATTTCACAGCACTCCCTGGCATGCACTCACCTGACTCATCAGTGCACATCCTGAGAGGGATTTTCTTTCTGAGCTTTTTGACCTCTTAAAGAGCTGCAATAACATCAGGAATCTCAAAATTAAACGAGATTTTTTAGAATTATGAAATGAATCCCAGGATGATTTGGGCTGGGAGGGAACTCAAAGCCCATCCAGTGCCATTCCTCCATGGGCAGGGACATTTCCACTGTCCCAGGCTGCTCCAAGCCCCAATGTCCAGCCTGGCCTTGGACACTGCCAGGGATCCAGGGGCAGCCACAGCTTCTCTGGGCACCCTCAGGGTGCCAGGGCCTCCCCACCCTCACAGGGAACAATTCCTGCCCAATTTTCCATCCATCCCTCCCCTCTGGGCAATGTGAAGCCATTCCCTGTGTCCTGTCCCTCCATCCCTTGTAAACAGCCTCTCTCCTTCCTTCCTGTAGATTCCCTTCAGGTCCTGCAAGGTCACAATTGGGTCACCCCAAAGCTTCTCCTGTGCTGTTCCCCAGGGCTGGGGCAGCTCTGCTCGTGGGGTCACACCTGAGCACAGGGGCACAGGGGCAGAATGCCATCCCAAATCCAATCCAGAATCCCACCCCTTCTCTTTCCTTGCTGCTCCTGGTGGTGTGTGGGTGTTTCCCACCCGATGCTCACATCCACAGATCCTCCAAACAGCAGCACTCACCTGGAGCATTGTCTGAAATCATTTCATCAATTAAGGCAAAAACCTGCCTGGGACTGCCCGGACACAGAGGCTCCCTCTGATCTGGGGCTGAATTCAATTATCACTTCTGGTCCTGTCCAGCTATTTCCCTGTGGCTCCACAGGAAATCCTTCCCTCTCTGCCAGCTGCAATGGCTCTGGACTCACTGTGGCAAATGAAAAGAAGGGAAAAGCCATTTTTGAGCTGATTGCACTGGACAGACAGAGGAGGGGTTAGTGGGGGCCTCTGGAGCCACAGCTCCCCATAACTCAGGGGTTGATCCCAAAGCCTGGGTGGCAGGACACCCTGTCCTGCTGGGAGATCTTGTGGCAACAAGCAGGAGCTCCTTTGGTGTCTGCTGGAGCTGCTCCATTTCAGCCGCCTGCCTTGTGGGGCTCAGAAACAAAACACCCGCTTCAAATTTGGCAAAACCAAAACCGAAATCAAATCTCACTTGATTGAAATAAAATCAATTTCAAGCCACTGAAATAAAATTCGCTCTCTATTTCTCAATCCAAACTCCTGATTTTTATGAAAATCATCCCCCCATGCTCTGTTTGGAATCTCGTCACTCCCGAGTGCTGATTTGTGCTGTTCCCACCTCTTTGCACCTTCCCCCGGTTTTTTGCCATCCATTTGGAATTTTAATGGAATTTTCTGCTAGGAGATCATAACTTAATGAACCTGGAGGTTAAAGAATATCGGTGTGCTGCCTCAAAAGCAGCATTTTAATAAAATTACGCTGCACCACTGGGATTAGCATCCTCAACAGAGCTGCTGTTTAAATTAGCAGGGTTTTTCTGAGGGCTCACCGAAAAGGTTCAGCTCACAGGGCCCATGAATATGCAATTTTCCAAAGGCTTAAAATTCTCTGATTTATGCTTATCAAGGCTTCAGATGAAGGGAGGTTGGTGACTGTATTTGCTGAAGGTCCTGTTAATTCTTCCACCTGGAGTAACCAGTGTGGAGGAAACTCCACATGGATGAAATCCAGTTTTTCCTCATTTCTCGAGACTCTGGCTGGTGATTTTGTCAACAGCTTAATAAAAACTGGCAAAATCCTGCTGTGTCCCCTCCAGCAGCCAACCACATGAAATCCCAGCCATGTGGCATTCACCTGGCAAGGGAAAAAAAACCATGCAGGAGCCTTGAGATCCCTGCTGGAGTTCCTGCTGGGATGGCTGGGTGCAGAATGCACAGCTGAATGCCCGTGTTTGGTGTCAATTTTTGGAGCCCCAGTTTTTGGAGGGGTTGGCTTGTTGGAGCAGGTCCAGTTGAAGACACAGGAAGAGAATCCCTCTGCTCTGGAGCCAGGCTGGGAGAGCTGGGAATGTTCACCTGGAGAAGGGAAGGGTCCAGGGAGAGCTCAGAGCCCCTTCCAGAGCCTAAAGGGGCTCCAGGAGAGCTGGAGAGGGACTGGGGACAAGGGATGGAGGGACAGGACACAGGGAATGGTGTTAAAATGAAAATTGGTAGATTTATATGGGATATTAGGAGGAAATTCTTCCCCATGAGGCCCTGGCACAGGGTGCCCAGAGAAGCTGGGGTTGCCCCTGGATCCCTGGCAGTGCCCAAGGCCAGGCTGGACAGTGGGGCTTGGAGCACCCTGGGATTGTAGAAGATGTCCCTGCCATGGCACTGGATGGGCTTTACTGTCCCTTCCAACCCAACCCATTCCATGATTCTGTCTCTCCAAGGAAAAGCTCTCTCCATAAGGATCTGCTCCTCCTTACCCTCAGTCATAAAAACCAGAGACACCAAACTGTGAAGGTTTCCTTTCCCTGGATATTATGAGGATTTTTGGAGTTCACAGAGATCTGTAAGAGATATAATTTCAAGAACTGAGCAGAGCTCAAATAGCTCTTTTAACAACACCCTAATTAAGCCTCTGCCCTCATTATCATGTGGAAGAGCCTCTGTCCATGGCACAGGATAATCAAGGAGGCTGCACTGGACAAAGGATTGTCCTGGATATCAGCTGGCACCTGGGAGGAGCAGCAAATGTGAGTGGGACATAACACCTGTGTCCAAAAAGGCTTTGCTATTTCAAAATACTCCTTTGTAAAGGTGCCTGGCTAATTTTTATTTTTTTTAACTTTTGCATAATAATCCCACTCAAAAAGAAAGAAGGAAGGAAGGAAGGAAGGAAGGAAGGAAGGAAGGAAGGAAGGAAGGAAAAGAAAGAAAGAAAGAAAGAAAGAAAGAAAGAAAGAAAGAAAGAAAGAAAGAAAGAAAGAAAGAAAGAAAGAAAGAAAGAAAGAAAGAAAGTGACAATGAAAGTAAATATATAAAAGAACACGTTGTTGAATGTCCACCTCAACAAGAGAAGGGACCATCCAGGCAAGGGAAAGCTTTGTGTCTACCTGGCTGGGTACAGAGCAGCAAAGAATTCCCTGTCTGGAGCAGCATTCCATATCTCACACTGCACCTGAGGATTTATTTTCCGTGTATTTCTATCCCTGCACAGTTCTGCTCACACAAATAAACCTCCCTTCCTTCTCTGCCCACACAGCCTCTCCTCAGCACTATATCCTTTACCCTTGCAGAGAATCCAAGGTTTTCACCTGGATGTTTCAGCCTTTTGGGACTTGGAGACTGCTTGGAAAACTGAAGGGACACATTTTTGGCTTTCTTGAGCATATTGACCCCCCTGGTCTGTCTCCAGGACAGCCTCAATCTGTACAAAATCACGAGATGAAATAGACACAGCCTTGAGGGATCTTTGGCCCACACCAGAATAATTTCCTGGTGTGTTCTTAGTGATCCTACAGATCCCACGAGCAGCTGAGTCCCCAGCTCTAATCTGGGAGCAAGGCCTGAGCCAAGGCAAGGTTTGTTTGGGGAATTGGTGATCAAACACTGCCCACACAACATGTGAGGATTTTTCTTGGTGGGATTTTACTCATATTTGCACTGGCAGGGGTTCCTGGTGAGAGGCCAGGGCATGAGGCTTTGGCACAGAAGGAATATTGAGAGCCCAAGTGAAGCCAATCACTTTGAAAGAAGGAGGAATTAACAAATTCAAGAAAAACAACTCGATTTTGAAGGTGGCGCAGAGAATGGTGTCAGCTTTCCTCTACAATAACGCAGCATTTTGTTACAGAGTGTTTGAAATGCTTCTCGTGTCGGGCAGCAGAGTATTGAGCTGGAAAATCCATAAATGTCCAAGGCAGTGGTGCCTGGCTCTGATCCATCGATACCGTCTCCAATCTTCAGTCTGTTTACTTCATCTGAAAATGTAAAATATTTCTGTTTGAATATCGAGTGCCTGTTGGTGTGAACAGCCCCTGTCTCATGAACTGCAGTAAAATCGGGTCTGGGTTCATCTCTTTCAGCTCTTCCTGTCCAGACAAATGAACTCCCTGCCTAAATTTATCACTCGGGGGTAATGAACCATGGAAGTTTTCATTATAGTGGCAATGAATGCAAGCTCAAAAAAAAAAAAAAAATCCAAACCTGGAAACAGCTGAACTTCCAGATGCACTTGTGCAGCAAAACACCTATGAGCAGCAAGTTTGTACAGGAGTTTCTGATGTATTCTGGAATACGAATGCATTATTATGGAATGTCAGGGGGCTCCTGCCTCCTGCCTGCTTTGCAGATGGCTGAGGAAAAGCATGTAGAAAAATGAGAAAGCCAAGGGATTGAGGGTTCTTTGTCTTGAGGGGGAAAAATGGTGTCTTCTGGTCCCTAAAAGGTCAGGATTTCATAGGAAAAAAAGGGGCCCTTCACAAATTGTCATGAGCGAGTTAACAAATTCACCTTGGACTCAAAGAGCCTTCATCCATGGTTTCCCCAAGCAGAGCCTCCTGAGCAGACAAATTCACTGACTAAAATTAAAACCTCTAAAGTGTGAAACTACTGTGTTTGGAATATGAGGTAATGGTGGTGAAAACACCACCTTCAAGCACAGTGTGTGAAATCCGTTCTAATTTGGGCTCAGGCTGAAGTCACAGCCTGAGGGGCTCTCCCTCTACAACCTAAGAATGAAAACGGAGCACAGGAAAGATGCAAATGTGCAGATTATTAATGTTTGGAGTATTCATGTTCATGTCAGTGCAAATGTTGGCAATCTTTGGGATTTTCCTTTGATTTCTGAGGCTCACATCACAAAATCATTCCTTCCATTTGTAGAGCAGATTTCACCTCTCCCAAGATGAGGAACTCAAGGGTAACCATTTGGGGTTTCTGTTGTTCCAGTGCACTCTGAAATCTCTTTTTCCAGAGATCCCTTCCCAGTCCTATCCACTGGCTTTCCCACATTGCTTCCACAAGGAAAATTCCTGCCCCTTCCTTGCCTGTTCAGCTTTTGCTACGAGAGCTTTTTCCAGCCTCGTGCTGATGCCTCACAACTCTAATTCAGCATGACTTTGCACCATTTCCCAAACAAAACCGAGGCAGGGAATGGAGCCAAAGTGCCTGGGGAGTCCCAGAGGCTGCTCCTTCTGGGCCCTGATTGGATTTAATTAATTTGTACAAGGCACAATGCTTTGAGATCATCTTCTACAAGGATTTGGCTGTGTTCTTCTGTGCCAGTGCTAAACACGAGACAATGCAACGGGCCCGGAATTCTCCTTCACCCAGCTCAAAACAGGCAGAGGGGGGAAAGGGACAATTAATTTGCATTTTCTACACTCAGGTCTTGCTCGTCCCCTCTTGTCTCCCAGAAAGGACGGTTCTCTAATCGCTTCCCTACAGCCTCCTTGACATTTTTTATTTTTATATTTAGAAACGAAAGGTCAGACCCTCCAACCACCAGTTGGTTTAACACTGTGGAGGGCAAGGTGAATTGCTTCCTAAATTAGCTCAGCACAAAGGAAGCTGCTGTTCAGCAGTTATTTCCCGCTGGCAGATATTAGTATTCCTGAGGGAAATATGTACAGCACGAGCAAGGAGCCTGAGTGTGGATTAAAAACATTTAATCCAGCCAAACTGAAAAAAAAATAGGACTCAAACTATGGGGAAGATGAGTTGATGAAAAAATTCGAATAAATGCACAAACAAAACACATTGTAAATTAAGACCTTGGAAATTTATTTTGGTCTGGGAGGAAAGCAAGTTTAGTCACACAATAATTATTATTCTTGTTGGCTCTGTCAGAGAACTCTCCATTAAAATCAAAATTCAAGTTCTCATCGGGGGAAGAACACAGAATATGACACCTCTCAAAGGAGTTACAATGACTCCAAAAAGGGAAGAAAGTGGCGTGGTGGAGAAGTGGAAATGAAAGTGAGACTCTTCCAAGATTTTAAAAATGAAAAAAAAAAAAATAATGGAAAACGATAATGATTTCCTGTGGGGACCGCAGAAAGTGCAGCGCTGCACCCATGCTGCTCTGGAGATATTAAAGTGAATATGGTACATCTGCTCCAAGCATGGGGATAATCCATCACAGTGGGGAGCTCCGGGGTGATTATCACATCCAGCTCCCCTTCTGCAATCCCAGCCCCTCCCCTTCACCATCTTGCACACCAGAACAGCTGCCATCGGGAAAAAAACAAACCCCAATTCTCAATCCATCCACCCCGGTGGTGCAATAAAGAATCCTGGAAATGCAGAGTGATATCCCGGGATCACCAGGGTTGGGAAAACCCATTGAGTGCAAGCTGTGCCCAATCCCCACTTTGTCATCACTGAGTGCCACCTCCAGGGATGGGCACTCCAAACCTCCTTGGGCAGCCCATTCCAATGCCTGAGCACCCTTTCCATGGAGAAATTCCTGCTGATGTCCACCCTGCCCCTGCCCTGGCCCAGCCTGAGGCCGTTCCCTCTTTCTTGTTGATAGAAATGGGAAGATTTCTCATTTGACTGTTTCCCATGTCCTGTTGCAATAGGACTGAATATTTAACAAAGTTAAATAATTTTTGTTAAATTTAACTATTTAACAAAAACCTGTGTCTATTCCCAAAGAATTTATCTGCTTTTGTGTTCATCCAATGATTCTGCCCCATCTGAGGGAGGAAATTCTTTTTCACCTCTCCCAGTGTAGTAATCATTCCTTGTCAGGAAAGAGTTACAGCAGGCATGCTTAGCAAATGTGAAATAAAAGGCAAATGATTAGCAGGTTTTATGGAAATCTACTGCAGTTCTGCGCTGTCACATTGTTTATGGAACTTTCATCTGACACAGATCCAGATTGTCCATGTGGGAATCGTCAAAAAGAACGGCTGCTCCTCTGTTTGACTCGGTGAAGTCACACACTGCATCAGTGGGGAAGGCTGGAAGGAGAAGGAGAAGGAGAAGAGAGGGAGAGAGAATCATTTCCCAAGAACAAGTTAATCTCCATTTTTTTTTTTTTTTTTTTTTTTTTTTTTTTTTGGTGCTGCTACTGAGCAAAAGAAAAGGAAAAGGGGGGGAAAAAAAAGCCTATAAAGATTTTCCTCACTTACATGGCACACTAAAATCAAGGATTTCAAAGCTTCCATTATCACAGGCAGAAGCTTATTATTAATGTGTTTTTCTTTTTCAGAGCCTTTTTCCCCGAAATAGAATCCCAAGCCCATGCTGCGACTGTGCAATATTGTTCACTGCGAGCAACTGTTTTGTTCTGCCTCAGAGGCGATACATTTTTGCATTTAATTTTGCTGTGGATATATACAACACTTGTTTACGTCCTTAAAACGTCTTTTAAAGAGATTGATTTCAGTGCTCCTCTGGCAAGCCCAGCCAGGAAGGTTCCATTCTCTCCCTGATATTTCATTTTGGTGGCTCATATGTCTGCGAGGTAGAGCTGGACATATGTACTCGTGCACGTGGAGATGGATGCATGGATTTGTTTCCTGTTCCCCAGGGAGCTTTAATTACAGAATTTTACTCCGAGTTTTATTACCAGCTCCACGTCTCTGTTTAGCCTCGAGTGCTGCTACCGGATTTCCATTTACAGTAAATTAGGTTCATGTAAACAAATGTTGTTTCTCCCAGGGAAAACACCAGTAAATGGCACATGAAATATTTTTATTTGACCTGCTGCTGCTCCTTGGGGAATGAGCATAACCTGAGGTTTAATGTGGGTGTGATTGTTGTCTGTGCTCCTCTGTTCCCATTTGATTTGGATGGGATGGAAGCAGGAGCAGGATTTATTCCAATGCTCACTATGAACAGCACAAGAAGAGGACCCTGCAGGAGTTTATCAGTTTACAGCATGAAAGTTGTTCATTATATAACATTTAAAACAAAAAAAAAAAAAAAAAAAAAAAAAAAAAAAAAAATCAGAGGGAAACATGCCGTTTTCATTGGAGTATTTCTCAGTATTTTTCTTGTTTCTCCAGCCCTTCCAACCCTGGGGCATTACCTTTGTGTTTTAGCATTTCATTCATGCAACAGGATAAATTTTCTTTTCACCTTTCAGGAAATCAGTGTCCTTTCCACAAATCTCAGCCACACTTTATTCCAGAAACACTGTGACTGAAACCAAGCCATCACCTTCAAGCAGGAAGTTGTGTTTTAATGGCCCTGTTTATTTAGGCATAGGAAAATATTTGCTTTAATCAGAAGCCAAATTAAACATCATTTTTTTTTTAAATGTATGTATAATACATGCTGTTGCTTAACAGTCAGGCAAAGAGCATGAGAAAAGTGGTGTAAAATACTGTCAAGTGCTAATGCAAATGTCTGATGGATTTTTCTGGTCTTTGGTGGTGAACAGACAGGAAAAAGCGCCTCCAGAAACTTAATGAGACTTGAAGGTGGGGCATAAAAACCAGGAAACTTTTGTGCTGATTAACAGCAAAAAAAAAAGTTCTTCCTTCAGTGGGTTTCCATTGTGGACAGAGACCATCTGCTGGTGAAACTCCCTGGAAAGGCGAGTTTTGCTCTGATAGTTCCATTATTGAAGATAAGCCCCCGTAGCTGAAAATGCACATTTTAATTTTCCATTGCTGGATTGCATCTCCAGATACCGTCAGATCCCAAGGACTGCCATTTAATAAAAACAAATAAACACAGTTCCGAGGAAAATTGAGATAATCATCACTGCAGCCTTAAACCCACATTGATGCTGATACGGTCGTGCTCTTTTTTTCTTTGTCTCTCTCTAAGCGAGCACATTTCTCTAATTCTACAGATATTGGAGCCTGCAAACTGGAATTACTTTTCTATCAAAACTGTTCCCCATCAGTGGATAAAATATATTTGTCTCAGAGAAGTGCCGCTTTCAGCACACACCAAACCTGGAGCTGAATTGTGCCATTAGAAACTGATTTGAAACGGTTCTCCGTGAGTAATTGTTATTTTAGGAGCTGTCAATACAACTTGTTTTCAAATTCAATTTTTTTACCCTCTCCTAAATGCTTGTTAGTTCATAAAACTGCTATGAGAGATTGCTGTTCTTCTGGTAGAAGGGATAAATTCTTATTAAATATCAGATAATTATATTATGGCCAAATTTCAAACCAAATTTCTATTTTCTTGGATAAAAAAAAATAGGAAAGCAGGTAACATTCTGTATCTATGCAAAATTACTCTCTAACTTAGCCCTTCACATTTCACCTGCTACATTTTTTATGCAATTGGGGTGTTGAGCAATTTATTTGGAGCACAGCAGAATTTACAGATTATGTGGAGTAAGGGAGGAATAAAAAGCAGGGATAAGGATTGAAGCAGGAGGTAAAATGTGAAGCTGCAGGTGAAATTCATTGCAAGAAAAAGTAAAATAAAACACATGGAGAGAAAGAGTTTAACTTGTTTAGTCCTAAGGAAGGACTGAAATCTCACTGCTGATACTGTGGAATGAAATCTTGGATTATGTTGGAGAATTCTATGAAAAGTACCCGCTCTCTGCTCAGTCACTGCCAGAAAAAATAATTGGAACATGGAGAATAATTAGGAGACAAGCAAGGATCAAAACAGCGTTAAGCTATTTAAAAAAATGCAAGGTGAACTGGATCTCTTGGGAATGCTGTGCCTGGAGTTCTGATCCCTTCTCCTGGGATCACAGGGAATCCTCTGAGCACTGCGAGGTGTTCCCAGAGCCACAGGAGGGTTTGGGTTGGAGGGGTCTGGAATAGGTCCCCAGGGAGCTCCGGGAGAGAGGAGGAACCCAAACCCCTCCATGGGGCCATCAGAGCCCATCCACCCAACCCAGCTGGGGATGCACATGGGATGAGTGGGGCTCCAAATCCAGGATTCCTCAGGAGCAGGAGCCTTGTCCTGACTCTCCCAGGGCTGTCCTGACACATCCATCGCTCCCAGGGTCCAGGATCCATCGGGAGAAGCTCTTTGGGTCACCTCTCACCAGAACTCTGGGACTTCAAAAGAGACCAGGAAGCAGCAGCTCTGTGGATCTTCACACAGGGTTTAATGAAATGGTGGAGTTTGAGAGAGGAACGGGGCAAAGTGGCAGGATTAAAATGCAGAACAGAAGGACTGGTGCAGGAAGTCCTAAACCTACAACGAGCAAAATATTCCATGCACAGTAACGAAGCTATCAGAGGAAATAACCTTTTATCCACTTTTTTTGTCCTGACATTCCAGCCCATCTGCCACTGATTATGGACAGGGACTAAGCCAGGTCTGTCTGGGGCTTCAGCTCAGCTGCACCTTTTGGGCAGAGTCCAGCATGGGGCTGTGCCAGGGGTTTATTTATCACTGCCTTAGTGTGGTGTCTGGGGTTGTTTTGCTTTTCCCAGCCACTGTTCCTCTTCAGCTGCCTTGCACAGCAGTTGGAGTTTCACTTCCCAGCCTTTCAAACAATCTCTTTGCAATTCAGGCTTTCTGGAGAGCAGCTGGAGCTTCACTTCACAGCCATTCAAACAATTTCCTTGGAACTCAGGCTTTCTGGAGAGGCCTAGATGAGAAGGACTTCTGATTATGCTGCCTGTAGATTATCAGCTTTTGCAGCTGACTTCTCTTGTTTGATTTATCTTCCCATAGCCTTGGAAATTGTGATGCAAATCATGCATGGAACTGTTGAATAACGAAGAAAAATAAATCAGAAAATGTCCGTATCTCACTCGTTGCTCATGACCCTTTTGGAAGCCCCTGGAGCTTCTTCTCGACCAATGAATTTACAGTGACATAAATTGGAAATAATAATCCATGATACGCAGGTTCCAATATTTGTTGATGAACACAAAAAACGGAGCAGTTTATGTCATTCTGCCACATAAAAAATTTCTTTACGTTCACTGGCTTTCTATGACAATGATGTTGATAAAATAGAAAAAGAATGCCTTTGGGGATAAAGAGCTCTGAGTTTTCCTATGGTTAAATGTTCTCTTAACTTTGGGAAGGCAAAATTTACCTGCAAAATGTTTAAAAAATAAAATCTCACGAGTCTGAGGGTCCTGTGGAAAACACTTCAGTCCCTGCTTTCATTTCTTTTGATTTCTCCAGACTCAAACCAGGGCTTTGACATTAACAGGGGCCAAAACTCCTAATCCAGAGCTGAGTGAGGGATTTGTGCTTTCAGGGGTTGATCCCTGGAGTCTCTCCTGTCTAATCCCAAGGTCCTTCATTTCCTCAGCTCCACTGTTGGCCAAACTCCCCCTGACTTTGAGACCTGGATTAAGAGGAATACTTCGAATTTGAGTGGGAATGAATTAAACCGAAGACATTGGAATATCATAATTTAATAGGAATGCTTCAAATTTGAGTGGGAGTGAATAAAACTTTTTTTTCAGCCATTGGAATATCACAATCCAGCACCAGATACCTGCATCTCCTGACTCAAGCCCTGTCTCCGGGGATTTGATTTTTTCAATGGCATCCAGACCATAGAGCAGCTGGTGGACACATTCCTGAAATATTTCTGTTGATACAGGAAATTAATCCCAACGTTTCCAATGCCTAAACTGAGCTTTTCCCAAGGAGCTTGCAATGGGTTGAATCTTCGTTAACCTTTTTCCTAATAAGAGATTCCATAAACAAAGCAACACGCCAAAAATCCATGGATTATAGTAATTAACAACAAAAATCCACATTACTCTTCAGGTTCTAAGGGCCAAGTGAGACAATTCCTCCCCCAAAAAAGGATGTTGGTGGCATAACATGAACTTCTTATTTCAGATTTCCACAACTGTATCCCTTTCCTTCCTGATTTAGTCAGCTTTGAGTGCAAGAGGCTTGATTTGTGATGTTTAATTGGAGCTGGATGCTGGGAGATAGAAAACATATTGTTTACTTTCTAATTCCACATTGCCTTCCAATTCATGGTCAAGCGAAAACTTCGATGCGAGAAGCTTTCAAAAACATCTTTGAGATTTTTAATTCCTTTCAGACAGATTTCAGGAATAGAACTTGGGAAAACAAGATCTTTCTGCAGAGGAGGCAACATCATCTTGTATCATGATCCAAGCTGTAGCAGCTACACCTTTTTCTAGATAAAGAGTACATGTCACACATAAAAACACACACTTGGGGAGGACTTGAACAGCTCTCTGGCAAATAAACTCAGAATGCTGCTTTTCAGCCAGGATATATTAAAAGTTATTACCCTCAATTAAGCAAGCAAGTAGAATTTATTGTTGTAATCGCCCTTGAAAAGGAACGTTCTGATGTAGGATATTAAAAAGTGTGGAAGCACCAGCATTAAAATCAAACATTCCACGGAGCTGATGATCCTTGGGGGTCCCTTCTGATTTGTGATATTCCATGATCCGCCACAGTTCTCCCTGAGAGGGAAAAATGGCTCGGTTAGGAGCCCAAAGATGGCCATTTCACTGAGAATAAAGGCTTTATTTTCAAAAGATAACCATCTTCCTGAAATCTGAGCTTAGTATTTGTGAAGGCAATTTTAGCTCAGGTTTCGGGAGAGGAAATCTGGCAAGTTGTGCCATTTGGGGACAAACAGCACCGGAACAGAAGTGCTGCGTAGGTAAGAAAAGCAAAACAAAACTGTGGGAACTGCTGATGTTGTTCTCTTCAAGAGTGTCCTCTCTTTTCAAGCCAGGAGGGTGGCTTTATATATTTTTTATTTATTTATTTATTTTGGCTTTTGTAGGGAGTTCAGAAGCAGCCGAGGCCAGAGGAAGAGCGGGGCGAACATTCGCACTCAACCCACACGCCCAAATCATGTGGATGTGAACCCCACATCCATCAGCCTGGAAATTCCTTCCTTCCCAAGGCTGTTAATGACCTGAGCTAACGAGAGATGGAGAATCCTATTTTTAGCAGTGCTGTGCCCTCAGTTCCTCCTTTGGAGCACTAACGAGGCGTTTCTGCGCCGCTGAAGGGAAGAGATTTTAATTCTTTACATTAAAACCGTGCCCGGGCTGGGGAGCTGCAGATCCATGAATCTGGTGGATCATTTGCTGGCTCTCAGCAGCAGAGACCCTCTATTTTCTGGATCAAACACCAGAATGTCCCAGCCCTCTAACTGGGGCTTTGAAAAAAATAAACTGGGTGTCACTGCTGGCCAAACAGCGACAAAAAAAGAATAGATACAAAACACACAAAAGTGGGTGAAAAAAAAACAGAGAGAAAGGAGGACTTTATTGTGGGACAAGCCTCTTTTATCCACTTTAGCAACCAGAGTATGCATTTGTGTCAAACATACATTGGTTAAGAGACAGCTGTTTAATTAGTAATCTGTACATGATTGGTGAGTTTGCAAAAGCTACAGTATTGGTAATGTTTATAATTTCCAGCCACCTGCGTTATCAATTCTACATTCCGATTTCCTTTTCTCAACAGTAGCCAAAGATGCGGCATTCCTCCTCCACGTAGGTGTTAACATCTCCTTTTCTTTTCCCAGGACTCAGTCATACACAATAATTGGCTGAGTTTTAGAATCAGGGCTTGTGGGGCCACTTTTTTCCCCCACAACTGGGAGGGTCACAAACTTTCATAGAGTAACACTGCAAAATGGGGTAAACGATATGCACATCTGCCCAAAAGTGGGACAGGTTCTAATCTTTGCCTTCCATCTCCTCAAAGGTTCATTTTCTGCTGCAGTTTCAGGCTCCAGGAGTGTAGGAGACTCCAGGAGATGTTGTGAGCCTTGGAAAATAATGGGTTTGCAGCTGTAAAAGAACTGGCAGGGAGCTGATCATCTGAAAATGAGGCAAAAATCATGGAATCACAGAATCACGGAATTGTTTGGGTTGGGAGGGATCTTAAAGCCCATCCAGTGCCATGGGCAGGGACACCTTCCAACTGTCCCAGGCTTGCTCCCACCCAATGTCCACCTGGCCTTGGACATCCAGGGATCCAGGGGCAGCCACAGCTTCTCTGGGCACCCTCAAAAATATTGGAGTGCTCAAAATGCCAAACCGAGGGCAAATTAATTCTCCTCTTCACTTTCTCCATGTGGGGTTTGCTCTTTCTCCCTTTTCCATCTGCCAGACATCCAACTGGGATGTTTCCACATCAGAAGCATGGGAAGGAAAGGAGAGCTGTTATGTCTTGAGCAGAGTAGAAAAACTTGAATTGGATAGCTGCAAAATTAAGTTTGAAGAGTGATTTTGCTTTTGTCAAAACTGAAAGAAAGATTTTTTTTTTTCTGTTTTCTTTGGAAGAATTCAATATTTGTGGGAATGGATCCTTTGGAAGCCCTGGTTTGTGACATCCAACCCTCCTTGGGCAGATTCCTCAGGTCTCTGCCCTCAGGCTGAAATTCAGGGCAGAAATCAGCCTCACCTGGGGACAGTCCCCTCTGAAATCCAACGGGTTCTGACGCAGAATTCAAATGAAAAATTGGTGTTGCTTTTTGGTTTTGTGGGGGAAAGTTGGGTTTTTGGTTGGTTGCTGGCTTTTTTTTTTTTTTTTTGTTGGTTTATCTTTAGAAAATTCACTATAAACTCTAGTATGACCTTTCCATAGAATCATGGGACCATCGGGGTAGGAAAACATCTCCAGGATCATCAATCCAGCCTTCCACTGAACCTCCCACCACGACACCAAACTGAATCACCAAGTTCCACATCCAGTGATTTTCTGGACACTTCCAGGGCTGGGAACTCCACCAGTGCCATGGGCAGCCTGTGCCTGTCCCTGACCAACCATTCCATGAAAATTCTTTTCCTAATAGCATCAAATATTGTCCCTTATGCCACATCCTAATGCCAAGCCAATTAATTTCTGCACACGAACACTGAACGTGGATTTTTATGCTTCATTCGTATCCGTTTTTTCTCCTGACTTTTAACCTTTCATTATCTTTAATGATCTCCCACTTAAAAACATCAGGACACTTTATCTGGGGAAATAAACCGATTTGTGCAAGGGCATTCCACCTCCTGTTAAATAAGATTCCGATGGTTTTATTTATAACTATTTTAGAATAATTAGTACCCCATGGGGTTATTTAGTTTGGCAGGAAAGGTGGGAAACAGTTATTGCTTCACAAGTGTTTCTTTCTGATTTTTTTTTCTGCTAAACAGATTTATTGTTAAAAATCACTCACAGTTCATAAATTTTTCCTAACAGGTTGTTATTATTGGGCTAGTATTTTTATTTTATTATTCTATTTTTTGCTAATGACAGCATGCATGAGGCCATTGTCACCTCAGAAAAGCCCTGAGCTCAATCATTACTCCCAAAAGCTTTAGATATTCTTCTATTTAATCTTATTTTTTTTTTGTCTCAGATATGTATTCATTTAAAGTTTTCTCCACAGCTGGAGAAAGGTATTTCACATTTCTCCAGGCAGTTTATCAACTATCCCACTTGCCAAGTTGCCCATTAATTTAGTCATCACCACTTGTCACCAGATTTGAATAAATGAGCTTTTTCAATAAACCCAAGGCAGCTCTGAAAGCAGGTGTTAATTTTGCATTTGGGCTCCTTTGAAAACAAGACTCCAAAAACTTACATATCCTGATGATGTATTCTGCATCACAAAACCAGCAAAAAAAACAAGAAATAACATGTTCACTTGTTCTTTTTTTTAGGAAAGGTGTAATTCACTTTACTCAGCTGTCTTTTAGGGGTTTATTGATATCTTGTATAAAACCTCACACTCTAAAACTGCCAAACCGGTGCTTAGTTCTGATTGCCCACCATGCTTTCCAACAATTAAGAGGTCATTAAACAATTAGACAGGAGTTAATAACAAAGAACTAAACAGATCATTTGAAGTGACAGAACTATGAAACACTCATTTTGGTTTTTGCTTTGATGCCTTAGGATTTTAACTTCTATATATTAATGTATACTTGTACTTCTCTAGTGTATAAGGCTAAAAGTACTGTTCTCACATCTTTAGACAAAACAGTTCCTCTCTGAGACTGAATCCAAGGACACTTTGCTGTCTCAGAGCCCCAAAATATGGAAACAACAGTGAATTTGGGGGAGCAAGCTTGGGGTGGTTGCCATCATCACCTGAAGGTGTCATTGGGAATTGGAGCCTGAAATGTTAATAAGACAGAACTTATAAAAGGTGAAGATCTCGTGGCTCAGGGTCCATTTTGGGTGTAGCCTCAGGAGGAGGCTTTATCTGCCCTAATGTACCTGTAGACCTGGATTAAATTTGTCTGCTTTTATTCTCCTAACTTTGGCCTCTGTTTCAGGTGAGCCCTGTTTTAGGCATCAGTTTAATAATGACGATTTTGCCATTCTGAGCTCCCCTTTCCTGTGCCCTCCCAAGGGATCCCCTGTACCTGTCCCCATGGTTAGGGGGACACTAACCACTGCCACTTCAGGCAGGGAAGTTCTGTCTCCTCGTCTGTTCTGTCATCTCCTTCCAGCTTTGGTCTTTTATAAAATCACTGCTGTGACTTTTTGGCTTGGAGCCATCTCGGCTCACCTTGCAGCCCACATGTGCTAATCCTCCTGATTTTCTGTCTCATTATCATCAGCCCAGGGTGTTTTTTTCAGCACGGGTGCCTTGGCATGACAGATTACTGTGCCAGTCTGATCTGATGCTTCCAGTCTGGAGATTGGGAGCTGGCAGAGACAAATGACTCTTGGATTCCTCTTTCCTGTGGGCACTGGTTGTGTTTATTTCTGCTTTGCCTGGGAAGGTTGGGGCTGACCATCCCTGGCACTGTCCAAGGCCAGGTTGGATGGGGCTTGGAGCACCCTGGGATAGTGGAAGGTGTCCCTGACTGGAATGAAATGAATTTTAAGGTCCCTGCCAATCTAAACCACTCTGGGAATTCCTTGGCAAAATAAGTTCCCCTGCCATGCCTGCAGAGTCTTGGGTTTAGCTCTGCTTTAATAAATAACACATGGAAAACACAAATAACAATCTATTAATTGTGTAGCAATCTATTTATTAATATGATTAATTATTCTCTGTGCTCAAGAGAGACCAAAGCACAGCCAGCACCCAGCCTTAGGTGGGAGGGCACCACCAGGAAGGAAAGCTCCTTCCATCCACAGGATGAATGATTGCAGACAATCCTTGAAACTCATTCCCAAGAAGCTCGTCCCGCCAATCTGAGCTAAACGTGCAGGAAGGAGGCACTGAATCACAAATAAGTTGTTTCCACAGAGCTGAGAGGGCATCCAGCACATCCTGCAGCTGGGGCAAAGCAATGATGGCCAGCCCCACCCTACTGCTGCTGTTTGGGAATGGGGTCCCCAGGTGCCCTCCAAGCTGCCAGACAGTGCCAGCCACAGGGAGCTTCTCATTTGTCCTGCAAGCTATGAGAGGATGGCATTTAGTCTCTTTGCTGCGTTTTTTTGGTGGTTTTTTGGTTTGGGTTTTTTGGGGTTTTTTTTTGGGGTTTTTGGGTTTTTTTTGTTGTTTTTTTTTTGTTGTTGTTTTGTTTTGTTTTTGGGGTTTTTTTGGGGTTTTTTTGGGTTTTTTCTCTTTTTTTGTTGGCTTTTTTTTTGGTTTTTGGGTTTTTTTTTTTGGTTTTTTTTTTTCTTTTTGTTGGTTTTTTTTGGTGTTTTTTTGGTGGTTTTTTTTTTTTTTTCCATGCAGAAGACGAGGCGCAGTTCATGGTTAATACTGGGTCTATTGCACGTCCAAATCACCCAGCACAAACATGGATTGGGATGGAAGTGGCTCTGTGTGCAATGAGCCATCTCCTGCAGCACAGGGTTTGGGTTGGGTTTAGGCTCTTCCATGGCTCGGTGCCACCGTGCAGGACTGCTGGGATTCGATCTGTCAGGGAATCTGCTGCCTAAAACTTAATCCATCAGCACTTTGGAACAAATCAGAACCATTAAAACCACCAAGATCACCCCTGGAAGTGTCCAGGGCAAGCCTGGATGGCTCTTGGAGCAGCCTGGGATAGCAGAAGGTGTCCCTGCCCATGTCAGGGGCTGGAACTGGATGATCTTCAGGGTCCCTTCGACCCCAAACCTCCAACCTCTGATATTAAAGCTGCCCTACTCTGTTTCCCAGGTTACAGAGAGCCAGAATGAGCTAGAAAGCAGGATCAGAGTGGAGAAATGTGTCTCGTCCAACACAGCACAGTCTGCGAAGGGGCAGGAAGGTGTTTTTGTGGGGCAGGCACTTCGTTCTTTGCTGCTGGAAGGTTTCTGGCTCTCCATTGTCATGCAAATCGCGGCTGGAGGCGGTGAAATGTTGGGAATGGGCTCTGGAATGTGTTCTGTGCCCCATCTCTCCTTTATTTCCCACTGTCAATGCTCGCTGCACTTTGTGGCCACAGAAGAACCAAATCCTGTCAGAGGCTCCTCCATGCACAAGGGCCAGCATTTGCAGCTGGATGAAACATCTGCATTTCCTTCCCCTGAGCTGTTCTGAGGTTGTATTTTCTGCGGTGCTGCCCGTGCAGGACCTTTTCTGCCATCCCATACCGAGCCATTCACCTGAAACCCAAATAAACCCCACACCTGTCCTAACACAGAGCTTTGGTTCCACCTGAACTGGAGCCACAGGAGGATTTGCTCACCAAGCGAGGCTAATTCTGAACATTCAGCTCCCTTTGTTTCACACCGAAGCTTTTCTGTGGGTTTCAGGCTGTTTTATTTCCTTTCAAGCTTTTAAAATAAATAAGTTTATCGTGGAGTGACACATGACTGCTTCCTTCTTTACAGCCTTTTAAAGATATTCAATGGCTTTGTTTTATTCAACTTAGGCAGGAGGCATAAAGCTTTAAAGGCAGTTTTTTAACTGTTGCATTATAAATGTTCTTCTTTGTAGCAAACGAAAAAAAGCCCCAAACTTCGGGATTTCTGAAGATTTATAGGGTCTTTTGTTTTTCTGCTTTTCCTCATTCTTTCAAGCTGCTAAACAAACATCACAGCCATAAATGGGAAGGCAGCATCCGAGTGCATTTGTCTGGTGGTGGGTGGAATGGGTATGAAAGGAGCTGAAAAATGGATTTCCAGCCATGGAATGGGAAAGCTGTTGGTGATGTGGGTAACTCCTGCCTGTAGCACTGCTCTGGTCCTCTCCAGATGCGGAAAACCACCCTGGGCATTGTCTTTTTGTCTCTTCAGCCCTTCTGTTGCCTTTTGGCTGGTTTTAGAATTCTGAAGCCAGCACAGGTAATAGGATAAAAGGGTTTCCCCTTGGTGTTTAATGGGATCTTGGGTGCACAACTCTCCAAAGGTGGAGCACACCGAGATGCACCTCCCATATAACATGGATACCATTCTTACAGACCTCACAAATGAACAAATCTGTCTAGAATCACCTAATAAGAAACTTGATGAATGAAGCAATGCCCCCCTATCCTAAAGAATCCCCCCAGATGGGTCCAGAGCCCAGTTCACACAATGTGTTCCTGAGAAAAGGCTCCAGCCAAGGTTGAACCTTCGAGTTTGAGACAGCCCTGAGCTCAGCAGCCCCTGCTGGGGATGTTTGGTCTCTCTGCCCAGCAGCACCCCAAAACTTGAGCTGGAATAACAGAATTACAAACTTATAGGCTAAGGGTACAAGGAATACATAATGGGTACAGGAAATGTCTAAAAGGTATAAAAAATATAAAAAGGATATTAAATATCAAAAGTATATAAAAATCTAAAGGGTACATAAAATATCTAAAATGGTATTTAAAATGAATAAAAGGATGTATAAAATATAGAAAAGGGTAAAGAAAAGGCAAAAATCATCAGGCAAAAATCATCAGGCATCACTTCTGCTGAGAATGTGGGTGGAATTACCTGGGCAGTTGGTGGGAATGTCCCCACTCAGGTGTGCAAATCCCCTCATTCCAGTGTGGCCAGGAAATCCAACTGGATAAACAATTTCTGTGCAGCCAGGAAAGTTCCAGATTTCAGCCTGCCAGTGGAAAAGTCTGGAGTCAAGAACACAAAGAGTTATTGACATGAGGGCTTCAAACTTTTGTGGAGCTCAGTGAGCTCGATTTGACCCTGCTGGAGCCTCCTGGAACATTTTAGGGAGACACGTGATGGGAAAGGGTGAAAAACTGCTGCCCAGTCGCCATGAAAGATAATTGTCTGCTCTGGAGGTGACTCACACTGCCTTTTTCTGCTTTAAAATAAGAAACCTTCCATCAAATATTAGCAGTTCCCTCTCTCACCTGTCTTCCACACTTGACAGATGAATTGCTGTGAAAAGCCTCTCGAAAAAGCATCTGATCAAGGTTTCCCCCCGCACCTTCCATTTGAAAAACTGCTATGTATGCAAAAAATTCCCTGAAAAGGACACAAAAAATTCAGGATTGGCTCTGTGGTTAAGAAGCCAGGGTAAGAACATCCACAGTTCCCTTTTTTCTTTTTTTTTTTTGGTTTTTTTTGTTTTTTTTTTTTGTTTTTTTTTTTTTTTTTTTGTTATGGAAAGACACAGGCCTTTAGGTGGGAGAATTTTAATCAATAATTAAACATTTGATTCAACTTTTATAGATTTTTACCACGGCAGGAGAGTGTTGGTGAATCACTGCACATGTGATTACAGTTCCAGAAGGATTCTCTCCGTGAAATACTGAGCTTGTCCTGCAGAGATTTGTTCCTGTGAGCTCGGCCCAAGTGGGGGAGCACAGCTCAGACAATTCCAAGGGATCATGAGATGGGAATAGGGATTACTTTGGGGTTCAAGGATGCTGAGACCAGCCTGGCTCACCCATCCCAAAGTCAAACACTGAGGGAAAATGTGCCTGAAATCCTGACAGAGGCACCAAGAGGTGACAGGGCTGACAATTGTTCTAAACCAGCCTGGGGACATCTGACATCAGTCACTTTGTGCCATAAAAGCCCAGCCCCACTTTTTAGTGGGAGAATCTTCTGACACCCCTCCTTCTGGGAGTGTGTGAAAATTCCTCCCTGGCATGGGGACACCCTCATGGTCATTCCTTGAGGGTGAGGAAAGAGATTTGGTCACCGGGATGGGTGAGTGACATCAATCCCTATTTAATAACTGTTTTTCTAGCGTTAATATCAGTGCTCTAATAATAGTGCACCATGTTAGTTACAGCTGCCCGTGCTGTGTAAATAACTCTGATTAAGGTCTTTCAGTTTAAACAATTTTTACCATCAATCTAATTGCACAGATACAGTTCAGGAAAGGCTTAGGAAAGGGGGAGAAGATTTTTTTTTTAATCTTTTATTTGAGCTTTTCAGCCTATGCTGCTGAGATGGGATTTCCTTTACACTCTTCATCTCATAAACATTTATTGGAGAAATAATTTTCCCTTTGTGGGCCCTACTGGAAAAAGGCGCCTTCAGAACACTGAAATAATTGTAAATCTTGGCTATTTGGTGCTCTCCAAGGCCTCATGTTTTGCTGACACACAGAGACCTCTCCGGCTCCCAGTGCAAATAAAAACAGTGCCACAATTCAGGGGTTGCCTGTTCCTGGCCTTAAAAGCTCTGGAGGAATGGACCCTGCTAATTGGGAGATTTATCAGCAAACTGGGTAGGATGCACTGGTTAACAATAACTCAGCGTTCCCTTTTCACCCCAAATTTCCTGATGGAGCAGAAAATTCAGGGCTGGCAAAAGCTTAATGTGTATATTTTTGATTGATTAAATGGGAAAGGCTGGTCAGGCATTGGAAAAGGTGGAATCACCATCCCTGGAAGTGCTCAAAAAACCTGTGGATGTGGCACTTGTGGATGTGGTCCAGTGCTGGGTTAATAGCTGGACTCGGTGATCTTGGAGGCCTTTTCCAACCTTAATGATTCCCTGACTCTGTATGTGTGCTGTAGTTTTAATTAGACATTTTAAATGGGCTGCTATGATGGGATTTTCATTCATTTATTATTCCTTAATTACTTAGCCAGTCTATTATAATTGAAATATGTGTTCCGTGCTCTCGTATGAGAGGAGATTGAAAGCTAAACATAGGAGCTTCTCGGTGGGTGCATTAATTGGGAAGTCAGATAATCAATAATGGGAAAAACTAAATTAAGGACAATCTAAAACACTCATGGCAAACATGTTCAATCAAGGAAATGGAGGGATTTCTCCAGCAGAAACCAGGCTCTGTCTCCTCCCATTTGGATGAGTGTCCATCCCTGAGTCGGGGACAAGGGGTGCAGCCTGATTCCCAAAATTTGGGGATGGGTGACCTTCATCCCTCTAAGGCAGGGAGACAGCGATGGGCTCTGTATTCCTGAGGCACAGAGCTAAATCAGGGACTGTTCTGGGTGTCTGACAAGGCTTCTAAAAGGTGGGACATCAGTGCAGTATTTCAGATCAAAACCTGTGATCATCACTGTCTAACAGAGGAGTGACAGCCTGAAGCAAAGCTTTTTTATATTTTCTGCATTTTTAGAAAGCAGCAGAGTTTGAAATGCACAGGTTTTTCTGCCCTATAAACGAACAAAGGGGTAGGAGAGGCCAAATAAATATGAATAATATTAAACAAGCATCCTTTTGCAATCATGGAGTCATTTAGATTGGAAAAGCCCTCCAAGATGAACAGGTCACATCCCTTGCTTCACTCAGGCCCCGTGGATTCAGAGGAGTGGAATGGCCACTCTTGAATTCAGTTTGGACACTGAGGAGGTAAATGGATGAGAGTGCTGAGCTGCTTTGAAGTTTTGAAGCCAACTCCTGGATTTGATTGAAAACTCTCTAAAAATGAGCCTGAACCCCAGAGGGTGAGGGTCGATGAGCTCATCCCAGCGTGTGTGAAAACCTCCACATTCACCACAAAGAATGATTTGAAATGTCAGAATAATGGGGGTGAAGGAAACTTTTCTGACCCTGATTGTGACAACTCTGAGATCTGGCATCTCCTGAGAGATTTGGGGTGCCCAAAAAGCTCCCAAATCTTTCCATTGTGGAGAGAGAGGAGCTGGGTTGGAGCCCAGCCCCAGGAGCTGGGACAGCTCTGTGCACCAGGAACAGTTTGATCTTTACTCTCTGGTAGCCAGGATGCTTCACCTTCCTTGCCACCAGCCAAAAATAGAGTACTCTGCAATGAAAAAAATCAGAATAATCAGAATGTTTTTGCTCTGGAAAGGAAACAGCATTGCAAGACCAGGTAGGAGCACCCTGGGACAGTGGAAGGTGCCCCTGCCCGTAGCAGGATCTGGCACTGGAAGGGTTTTGAGGTCCCTTCCAAAGCCAAACATTTTGGGATTCCATAATTCCTATGAAGGGAAGTCTGAAGGATTTTTATCAGGGGAAGGAGAAGCCAAACAAATACCTTTTAATGTGAAACAAGCGTATTTGTTGCCAGGTGCTGATTTATTTTCATTGGAATCTGGTGTTCCAGAATGGGGCTGGTTTAACCTCCTCCATCCCTGCCCTCCTCCACATCATTGGGAACAAGCATTTCTAATTGCATGTTTGTAGATGAGCACACAAATTCCCAAAAATTAATCAGCTCTGTTAGTGGCCTTGGACTGCACCAACTTCACATGGAAAATGGTGGGGGGGAAGGTTTTAATTCATGCATTACATGGGATATTGAGCAAATTTAAATAACCTTCTCTGCCATGGCTCCAGCTCTGGTCAGTGCAAAGATTAACCCAGGAAAGAAACCAAGTTCCAGCAATCAGGAGAGTGATGAGCCTGATTAATCCTCTCCATTACTGCCCAGGGAAGAAAGGAAGATAAGCCTCATCAGACAAATGCTGGCCTTCAGGAACTCTTCCTTTGCATATTTGCATGCATAAATTAAATTAACTGGGGCTGTTGCATGAACTTCCCAAAGTTTTCAATTAGTAAAATGATGACGATGTGGAAAAGGTACAGGGAATGGCAAGGGATTGCTGTACAAAATATTAATTTTTTTTTAGGTTAAAGGCAGGTTATAGGGCTCATCCCTGCTTTGGCCATGGGAATGGCCATAGAAGGAATTCCAGTATTATTAGAAACTAATAAAATGGAGGTTTCTACTCATATTTCTAAAATTAGAATTAATAAAGCAGAAAGGCAGTAGATGAGCACTGCCATGGCCCCGTGCAGATCGCTGAAGTGACTGCATCTGATCCTAATTAATCATTATTGATTATTCTCATACTTTAATTTCTGTGCATTTGTGCAGAACTGAAACTTATCTATAAATAATATGGAAAATAGTTTAGATGCCATCGAAACCCCAGTACTGAAAATTGATCCCGGGAGAAAAGAAATTGTCAGAGTTCACTCAGAGTGAGAAATAAATTGTTCTTTTGTACAAAGTTTAATCTTTGCTGTGCAGTCTGCACCTTCTAGATGTGATTTCTATATAAAAGAATAAATTTTGGGTAGCAAGAAAGTTTTGAGGTACACAGTGTGTTTTAAAATTTATTTATAATTAAGTTAGTGAAATTTAATGGAACTGGTGGACATCCTCTTGGCAGGATTTAAAATTCACTTGGGGAAATAATGTCAGCGTATTTTCTAATGGATCAGAAGATCCCATAAAGTGAGCATCTCCTGATGATAAACAGGATTGTGCAGAGGCTGAGCATTCATGGCATTTCTGTGGAGAAAAGTGCAAAAACAGCCAGGAAAACCATGGGATTAATGCATGGGGAGCAGCACAGCTTCCTCAATCCCGTGTGACGGCTCAAATGTGACAACACCAAACAGCTTCCCATGACACAGCCAAGGAGAGAAATCTGGCAGCAGCAGGTGCTCCTTTCCCCCAGGGAACTCCTAAAAGGGCTTAAAAACAGTGGGCTCTCTGCTTAACCTTATTCTCAAGGACAGAGCAGAGAGGAAAATCAGGAATTCTTGGGAAATTTCATGTAAAAAAGGTAAAGCCGCTGCTCATTACGATCCCACGCTCCTTTCAGAACTGCCAGGGAACAGCCAGGCCAAGAGATCTGCAGGACTTAAAAATCAATGGGGTAATTCCAGCCATTCCATGAATTTCACAGCAAAGATGAAACAAAGATTTATTTCCTCTTCCTCAATAAACAAACAAACACAGGTCCTGAAAGGGAAAAAAAAGGTTCAACCTGCAGGGCACAAACAGCCTCTCACTAATGGGAGTTGGGAAGGAATACTCAGGAAGAAATATTGCACCTAAGCCAGGCTTAATGGTTTGGGGTTCAGTGTGGGAATTCCAGCTTCCCCAAGCATTGGGGAAATAATTGGGAAATCCAAAAAATTGGATTGGGAAATCTGACTTTGTAGTGGTACCTTGTGATGGTGCCCAGAGAATCCTCTAAGGGCACCCTGAGTGCCTTTTGTGGAAAAATGATGCAAGAAAGGAGAAAAGAAAGTGAGAAGGCCCTAATTCACATGATTTAACACAATTATTTATAATTCCCATCTAACCCCAAATAAACATTCATCTCAGACTCCCCTTGAGGTTTTTGGTGTTGCAGTGCTCAGGTTTCACACACCCTCCTCTGAGGGAGCTCTGCCAGGCTGGCAGCACCTTCTGACAGCCAAAATATCCTATTTGGACTTTTTTTTCATCAGCAATCCAGCCCTGTCATCTCACAAGAAACTGGTTCAGTTGATCTTTTTAATAAAATAAATCATTTCTGTTTTCATTATGAGAAGCAGTCAAATGTATTCCTTCACCAAGTCCCCTTGGAATTCTCCACGTGTGCAGAAGTGAAAACACTGAACAGACACAACTTTTTTGCTTCCCATTTGTGACAACTCCCCCCAAAGCAGTGGTGACCCCTCAGGTGTAGCCAGGAAATCCACAGGATATATAATTCCTGATGATCTCCTGTGCTCCTGGGATGTGAGAACATCCTCTCTGTTCCTGCAGTGATACCTGAACAAAAAGGGCCGAATTCCTCCCTTTTGAGGGTGGACTTGCCATTTTTGCAGGGTGCCACTAAAATTAATTGCCTGAGAACCAGCCCATAATGTCCACAGGTATGGAAAAAAATAAAAATTAATTGACTGAGAGGTATTCATAAAATATTTTAAGCAAAGGTCATTAATTTGTGCTGGCTGGAACAGAGACTTGCATGCTCGAGGTGCCCAAATACTTCAGCAAGAAGACAAAAAACAGGTGCTCCCAAAAGAACTGGCTCTGCACTTTTTTGGGATTGGGATCCCAGTTCTGGGAGGGCAGTGGGTGGCAGGGCAGGTGGTTTTCCCAAGGGAAAGGGCTTGGACCTTCCTTCTCTTGCATTCAAAAAAATCCACACTAAAAAGGAAAAGAAGTTTACAGGTGGGATTTTCTGAAGATGCATTTCTTGTCACTAAATAGGCCATAATAAATGAACAATTAGATGTCACTTCTTCAGGAAGCAGATCCTCTCCTGATGCGATGACTTGAGTCTAATGGAGGCAGGCACCAACCGAACTGTTAGCATTATTTACAAAAGGATAATTTTTCAAAAATAATTTCCACTTCTGAGCTGAAATGTTTGCAGGTAACAATTGATACAATCAATTTTGGGACTGAAATCGAAGCACCTGTGTGGCAAATTATTTAATTGTGCCTTCTTAATAAATTGTGGCATCTTAATAAACATCATGAATGCAATCATTAAAGGCAAGTTTTTGACCCCAGTGGCATTGAAAGAGTAAGTAAATCCCATCATTTGATTACAGATAATTTTCTGGAGATTAATAATCTCTATGGTTGAGGCTCTAGACTGGTACCAGTACAGACTGTGGGGTGACTGGGGAAGTGTCACCCCATTTTTTGAGATTTCTTTTAATAGAATACTCATTTTATTCTGTTTATAAGGAATTTTGTACAGCAATGATGAATTTTTTGGATCAGGAATGTTGTGGGTTTAAACCCATTTTTTCCCTTTCCTGACCAATGCATCAAAAATGTCGTGGTTTGAACTGGGCCGAAAGCCAAAAGCACCCACAACCTTCCCTCCCTCACACTGGAGAGGCAGAAGGGAGAGCAAAAGCCCAATTAACACTAAAATTTATGGCTTTTAGATAACATAATTGAAAGATATGTGTGCCCCAGAAAAAGCCAGACAGGCTGAATAACTTAAGTTGCAAAACAGAATTATTATTAAAAACTACAAAAAATACTATCACACCGTGGAGGGGAACAAAAGGCAGGAAAAATTACAAGGAGAAGAAAAAAAACGAACACTTTAAGACATCTGTTTTCTCTCTGCAAACTGTCTCTCCCAGGTCATCCCTCCCCACCCCTCCATGCCTCCCCACACACTATGGGGACAGGGATG
>CM019221.1:1953573-2026073 GCA_009741485.1 Malurus cyaneus samueli
GACACCTGTTATTCTTTCTGGGAGCCTTTCTCTTTCTCAGGTTACCCCTCCCCTCACCCCCCATGTCTTCCTGCATACAAAGAGGGGCAGGAATTAAAGTTTTAACATCGATCAAACCACTCATTACAGTTATTGTCCAGCATCATAGGAGAAACATTCTTACAGCTCCAAGCTGTGGAAGTTCTTTTCCCAAGAAATAGACAGTGTGTAACTGCTGATGGCACGGGATTCTTTACCTTGTGGGAGAAAGGAAAGAATGTTCTTCAAGGCCAAACTGCATTGTTCAGCCATTATCACAAATCTCCTGGCAAAACACAGTTTCCTCTTGTCCATCCACTTGCTTCAGACGTGAGGTGGGGGCCAAGCCTCTTCCCCCTTTTTGGCTCATGATCAGTCCAGTCCTCCAAGGCCAGGTTTTTTATCTCAGGTGCAGAGCTTCTCTTTTCTGTACAGGTCTCCCACTGAACAAACAGTTATTTAGAGAACAGTTTGTTTTCTCCATGTTCGAGCCCCACAGCAACAGCACCTGTCTTCTTCTTACTGTGACCTTGGGTCTGCAATATTTCCTTACATCTCCTCACCCTCCTCCTCTGTCCTCACCCTCCTCCTCTGTCCTCCCCCAGTGCAGGGGATGATACTAACAGCCTAAAAACCAATGACAGCCGTGCTCTATCTTGTTTTGAATTCTTCTTAAGTACCAGACCATACATCATCACAGAGGTGTAACCAACCTGTGCAATTGGCCCAGGCCTGACCAGCAGCCTGTCCATCAACATCAGAGCCATAATGGATTGCCCCTAAAACACAGGGGTTAGGGCTCCTTTTGCTGGAGAAGAAGGAGAGAGCTTCCAGAACTTCCTCACAGGAGCCACTTTTGTGGTTTATTGGTCCCATCCCCCCACCACCAAAAATCAGACCAAGTAAAACCAGGACAAGGACTAATTCTTTTAACTCTATTATTTACCAATAATACCCAACAATTGCTTTGGACTGCAAAACTGGCAATGCAAAAGAGGATAATTTGGAGTTTATTTCTTCTGTATGCAGCATAATAATTTCATGTAATTAGCAGCAGAACTGCTGCAAAAGCCTGAGTGGATTGTCATAACTTCTGATGTTCAGATTTATTTTAACAAAACTGGTATTTCTTGTATTTAACCTCCTCTCTAATTTCCTTCTACTGTTTTTCTTCCTGTAAGTAAATACACGGAATTTTTCAATAATTATGCTGTTGAGGGGGGTATATTTGGTAAACAGGACTGATCCTTTCTGAAAGGGAATCACAAACTGCTTAAATAAGAGCATTAAACCTTTTCATGTTGCGTTTCTCCACGGCACACCATCCCAGCTGGATTTGTGGATCTGGAAAAGCCATCTCTTCACCATTTCACTATTTTTCCTGAACATTCCTCGTCTCCAAAGAACCTGCTCAGTCTCTCATTCCCTCTCAGTTATTGAAGGGATAACCCCTTTTCTTGAAGCTTTCTCTGGATTTAGCCACTTTTAACCTGTCCAAGTGTCATCCTTTCCCTTGTACCATTCAGCAGCTGGAAAATAGGGCTCCTTTATTTATCCTCTTTCAGCTCAGATTTCCCTCATGGATACTAAGAAGTGCAAAACTCATTTAATTTTCCCACTCTATCCTGTTCACTCCGTATTAAGTTTCTCTCTAATCCCTTAGTGGGCTAATTACTTCACTTTTCAGCCCTTTGTCTCTTTTCCTTTATATATTTAAAGAATCTTACATTGTTTTTAGACGGTCCCAAGACAATCATTCCTTTTTTTACTGGTTTTTATCCCACTGCAGCATTTTTGAGAGCCTGGCATCCATCCTCCCCGACTTCCTTTATTAATTTTCAGGAACATTCATTTACACATTTTCTCCTATTATACCTTTTTCTCTCCAGTGCCTCCTCCCTCTGGGACAGCCCTTTTTCCAAAGCTGACCCACAGCAATTACAACACAATTAGAGGGGAGCCAATGACAGGAAAATTTTAATTTCCCCAAAATATTGCCTGCTTTCCTTCCAAATCTGTGGCAGAGAGTTTTTTTGTCCTCTTCTCTAAGTCAGAAGCCAGGTCAGAATATTGATTTTCAGGAATTCTGGCACATGGAGCCCCAGGAAGAGCCACAAGTCAGGCAGGTTCTGCTGTTTTTCTGCTCACTGCCACTCCCGGGATCACCCTGCTCCCTGAAAAAAAGCACTTTTCATGGATTATCTTCCATCTGCTGCACTTTAGGTTTCTCATGATCACAGGTGCAACGTGCACAGGGTTCCACTCCTGCCTGTAATACCAAATCTGGCCCAATAAAATATAAAATACAAACTACAGGAACTGTATGCTGCAAATTTGTTGCTTTATTTCGATCAGGAAAACTGGGAATTTCATCCTAAGCATGGTTCCAGAGAGATAAAACTAATATAGTTAAGCCTCTCTGAATTTATTTCTCTGCACGTGTTTGTAATCCTACAAGCATATAATTATATAACAGGCACAGATTTTTCAAAGTTTTGTGTGGGCTTTCACAGATTTCCAAACCCTGTGTTCCAGAAACCTCAGCAAAGAACACATTCCTCATTCTTTCTTTTCCCTTCCTGTATTTCAGCCTTCCAAACACAAGGTGGTTTGTTTTATTTTGTTTTATTTTGTTTTATTTTGTTTTATTTTGTTTTATTTTGTTTTATTTTGTTTTATTTTGTTTTATTTTGTTATTTTATGCTGTAGGTGTCTGAAGTCTGTCTTGCTAAGCCAGCCTCCCTGTTAATCATCAACTCATCATGCTCCACCTAAAAAAACCCAAAGATTAAAGTGAGTAAATGGTGTTTGGGAATTTTGTTTGTTTTCGTTTTAGCAATGCCATCTTTCCTCAAGTTTTCACCTTCTGTTGTCTGCGTGGTTTGAGTTTGAAAGAGTTTGAAAGGAATTAGAGCTGAGCCAGACTAAAGCTTTGAATGATTTTGTAGATTACCATTAATTAGTCTGGGTGGAATCCAATCACTTCCTTAATCTCTAAATAAGGGGGTGTTGTTTGAAGCACCACAAGCATTGTCTATCTGCAGATATTATCAGTGTTATTCTACTCTTTAGCTCAGCAGAATTAAAACAAAAATAATCTTAACCTCTATTAAACAAGACTAATAAATATTCTGCAAAATACATTTTGATTTCCCCAGTTCATTCAGTGGAGAGCCCCAAGAATTTAAAATCTAAAATTTAAACACTGCGTGAAGCACGCATGGGGCAGGGCTCAGACTGCGCATCCTCCACGTGGCAAAGGGAAAAATGTGGGAAAAGGAACAAGGTGAAAGCATCCTCACTTCTCTCTCCCTTCATGTTCATGCAGGATTGAAAGGTTTGAAATTTCCAACAGAGCACGGGTGTTGTTTATTCCCATTTATCCTCACACCTCGCAGTGTCTCAGCCGCTGGATTTCCAATCCCTGCAGATCTCCAAAGGGCTGTTTTTGAAGTGCACAGGGATTTAGCACAGCCAAAGTGGCTCTGGTTGGAAGGGTCGTGGTGAAAAATTCAGTCTGGTGGGTTGTTCACTGAAGAGTTGGACTCTGGGGTCCTGGTGTATTCCAAATCAGAATATTCTGTGATTCTGGGAATAATCAGTTTGTTACTGATCTTTAATCATCCCAGGAGCAAACCAAGTCACTGCCCCAGTTACACAGAACAGTTCTTTCTCCTTTTGGTAGAACTGTCTCCACCCAAATAAAGTAACTTCTGTGGATTTCCATTTATTGTCCCTGGATAGTTTTATGGATATTTGGAATTTCAGAAGAGCCTGCTTGGATGGCAAACAGGGAAATTTCAATCTGCTTCCTTGGAATAAAGAACTACAGCTGAGGCAGAGGAAAGAGAGGAGTCCTAAAAACACCCAGAGCCCTAAAAAGCCCAGAACACAACCTCCTGAGATACAAATAATAAATCCCTCTTTGAGGATTTCTAACACCTGATTTTTGGAGTGACTGATGTGGAAGGGTTTAAGTAATGTGATCCATAGGAAATGTCACAGCGAAAGTCCAGAAATCTGGAGCATCCAAAGTGATAAAGAAATTAATACCTTTTAAGTGTAAGATCTACTTTAGGGCCACAGGGAAGACTGTGCAACTGTGGTTTTATGGTTCCAAAGCCAACTTCTTTCATTTGAGAAGTTTAGAAATGGGTTCATATTCTGGAGGAAAAAAAAAACCCAAACCAACATTTCTAAATGGACTGGTGAGAGAAGACTACAAATGAGCTTTGGTAAAAGGCAAAACACAGAATCCTACCTGCTTAAATGAATCAGCTGGCCCAAAAAAAGGAAAAAATAAATTAAAAAAAAAAAAGAGCTTTTCCATGTGATTTTAAAGCAACAAATGCTCTGTAAGTCTGTGTTTACAGAACATCCTGGTGGATGGAACAGGAAATTTGCCCCAGGTCAATCTGCGATTTCGAAACACCAGAAGGTTGTGCATCTTAATTAACTTTCTGCTCTTTCTCTGGTGCCTTTCCCTCTGTTTCCTTTCTGCTCACAATGATTAAAAGACAAAATCCTGTCCCAGTTCCACGCTCAGGAACGCTTCCTGATTTGCTCCCATTAACTTCCACTACACAAACATGTTTAATTATTTATCTGCTGCTTTCCACAGGAAATCCTACAGAGATGTAGGTCTGGTTTGTAGGGACGCCGTGTCAGCAGTAACTGGCAAATCCCATCATCCATCATTGAGGGAAGGGAAGTGTTCTCCAATTTGTTTACTGGTAAAGGAAGAATTCTTCAATTTAGGTTTAAATTTGGGGGACAGAGAACTGGTACTTCTCAGAAGCTTTCTACTTTGTAATTTGCATTTAAATATCGTGAGAGGAGAATGTTGCCACAGTGCATGGAATTAAGCTGGGAACTTGTTGCAGTCCATAGCAATCAGCTGTTCCATGGTCCTGGACTGGAACATGAGTTGGTTCTTTGGGAGTAAATATATTGAAAGGAAGGAAAATAAATGACAGTCTGAGACTGATGGCCATCTATCCTGAAATGTGCTTAAAATTATTTCCAATTTTTAAAAGAGAGGTGGAAGAGACAGCAAGGAGATTAAACCCTCTGCAGCGTTCAGCACGGACTTTTTTGTGTGTGTGCTCTGAACCTTTATGAGAGCAACATCTGCTCCCATTTGTATGTTAATTTTTCTTTTCCTTAGCATTTAAAATTTGGCTTTTAAAACTCATCCTCTCTTTTCCCTGAGAGTGAGGATCTGAGTTATGAAGCAGGTGCTGCACAGAACGAGGGAACATCCGAGTCAACCCAGAAATAAAACCAGCACAAAGGAATAACTTCGGCTGTGGAGTGTCAAATGCTGAGCCGGGCCGTGATAATAAGACGTGCTGCCAGATGAATATTTTATTTTTAGGAATAGTCTCTGGTTTCTGTTCTCCCTTCCTGTTCTCTGTCCCTGCCCCAGGCAGCCATTTCAGGGAAAATCAGATCCCTCCATCTTTCCTGCTGATCCCATCGTCAGCACCTAAGAAAAACCTTTAAAGAGAAAATCTTAAATAGAAAATTCAGTTTTCTCTCTGTGTGTTTTTCAGCTTTGGTGAAAGGAGCTGTCCGTGGTGCTTTCGCAGGTTTGCATGAGCTGATAAAGATCATAAAACCACCAAAGGAAGTTTTCGGGGAGCCTTGTCCTGTTGATTTTTGGTATCTCCACAGAGTCTCTATACCCCTGGAGTTTGGTGATGACTTTTCCCCATCTAATTGGACTTTCCCAATTCCCACCTTTCCCAATTCCCATTTCCTTTCTTTCACTGTCTTGTAGCTGGGAGATGACTCTGCCTCTGTGCTGCTGGGGCAGAAGGGCTTTGCTTTTCAGTGCTTGACTGAAGCCTAGCACACAGGAAAAGCCTTCAAAACAAATGATTATTTCTTAATTTCATTTTCTCAGCCCTGGGAAGAAGGGAGAGGCAGGAGAAGTTTTTACACTTATTTAAATTTCTCACTTCCCTACTCTGTTAATACTCAGCAATACATTAAATTGTTGTTTACCCAAATCCACCTTGGTTTGCCCATGACAGCAACTGCTCAATGCTCTCCCTGTCCTCACCTTGAGCTTTCCCTTGAAATTCTCCTCCCCATCTTGCTGAGGAAGTGCAGGGAGAGCAGCTGGGTGGGTGTCTGGCAGCAATTTTCCATCTTCTTCCCATCACAGTCTTTCACTTGCTGTTCCTTAGCACTGACAGAATTTAATATCACTGAACCCTGAACATCTGGTTGTTTTCATCCATGTGGCCATGGTGGTGTTTTCTTTCTGATTTTCCATTCCTGCTGCCTTTCCCATGCTGGGGTCTCCTTGTGCAGACCCTGAGCATCACTAAGGCTGAGTCATCTGGAAAAAGAGCTTTGAGATTTTTTTTATTGTTTCCTGTCTTGCTGATTTTTATCATCCATTGATGATTTCCTGAGGAATCCTATGAAAGGCCTCACCACCCGCAGAGTGAGGCAGATTTGGCCTTCAAATTCCTGCTATTTTCAAAATGCATTTACTCAGCTTTCAGACAACAGGGAAAAGCATGCCAAAATATAAAGATTCTCTGTATTTTGGATATAGTTTTTAAATATAGAAAATAATACATCAAGAGGTTGGAAGTGGAGGATACAGCAAATCCTGTTGGATATGATGCCATTTCACAGAATTTGTGCCATAACCCTTGAGCCGAAATTGATTCTGAATTTTCCCATTTTCCCTTCCATTTTCAGTGCTTCCATTTATTTAAATGACCTCACCTTGCTCATTGTGATTAAATTGACCACTGAGAAGAAAAAGTTGACCTCCCAAATACACCTTTTTCTATGAGCTGTTGAATAACTTTCTATATATTGTTACTTCTTCTACAAAGTGGTTTAAATTCAACATGTTTAAGGCATAAATCAATGTTGCCCAAACTTTGGTGCCCAAACCCTGTTTTTTTCCCAAACACCAGCAGGGATTTTTCCCCTGCTCTCTGTCCATCCCCAAAGCTCTGAAGGACACAGTGTTTTTCCTGCAGTATTGAACAGTGTTTCAATGGAAGGGGAAAATCAATCTCTGATGCTTTTTGCCAGCTTTCACTTAGCAGATGATGCTTCCAAATCTGCTGTAATGTCAGTAAATGACACTGTGTACCCTCCTTAACAAGTGATCTATACCTTCATCTCAACATACCAAAATTTATTACTTTTAATCACTTTCACTGCTCACTCAAAAAGCTTTTCTCCCTAAGCTTTTTTTTTAATCCCCTAGCAAAACAAAAAATGAAATAGGAGAACAAACGATGCATTTTAATTATGTCAATAACATGCAATTTTCTGCTCTTTTCTCGTTCCCTGAAGTTTAATTAATTTGGAGCAAGTAATAAATTGTCATAGCTTTCAGTTCAGCTCCTCGATTCAAAATGAATTCACTTCATTCGCTGAAATTAGATTTGAGGTCTGTTCTCGTCTCCGTGAGCTCCAGTTCCTGGCCAGGAATCAAAATGTGGATGTTTGACAAGGAAAGGAGTTCCATATTTTGTGCTGGTGGTGCTGTTGGGCCTCACACCATGATCCACACCCCATGTTCCCAATCCTGTCACCACCACAACATTGTTCCCAGCCCTGCTCCAAGCCATTCCTGCAGGGATATCCCTCTCTGCTTCTGCTGTTGGGCCTTGGACCAAACTGGAAGAATTCACCCCAAAGAAGCCTTTCTTTCCTCCAGAACAGCTAAATGGACTGAACTGATGGCCTGTCCAGGAGGTCTGGAGCAGGGTGTGACACCAGAAGGTCACCCAGAGGTGCCAACATCAACCACAGGTTTGTTGTTTCCGCTTAAAATCCATCCATGTGTGCAACTTCCAAGGGCAAGGAACACTGGGATTTTTGTCCATGGAGGGATGGAAAAAACCACAAGAGAAATTGTGAGAGGGTATTTCCCAGACCCTCCCACACTTGGACAGATGTCTCTGGACGATGCTCATCTCTGGACAAGCTTTTTTTGTTCCAAAAGCCACTTTTCCAATGGTTGCCACAAGCTGTAAGAAGTTTCATGGATTTGTGATTTTTTTTAAAAGTTATTGCAGAAAAAAAAGATAATTTTCAGGATAAAATACATGTTTGTCTTACTCATAGAGAAAACCTCCCCTCTTTCACCCCTAATTCTATAATTCTCCAGTTTCAGGGCAGTGTTTCACGTGCACAGAAATTTATTTATCTCCAGAGAAGATGACTTCGCATCAAGTTTCTCAAGTTTGTTGTTCAACTTTGTTACATATGACAAGAAGTCATGTTTTGGAACCTGAAATAATTTTCAAGATTTATGGACAGATTTTCTCCTGCTAGTCACTATTTCCAGCCAGAGAGGTTGAGGAAGTCTTAGACAAATTAATAAGGGGCGTTACTATTTTTTAATAAGCATGAACTCCCAAAATTCTGGACTCTGGGAAAGCCTTCAGCTCTGTTTCTAATAAGGCAAGAGATCATTTTATATGCTGAGAGTCAAGGAAAATGTACCTATAACCAGAAAGAAGTGTCAGTAGGTTGGAGGAGTGAATCTTGGAATGTCAATGTATTCATCCTGTGAAAATTCTCTGTCTCTTTGTAAATTTTATCAGAAGAATGGATTAATGTTGACTTGTGTTGTGTGCTGGGGGAAAAAAAAAAAAGAAGTTATTGTCCAAAATGAGCATTGTCATATTGTGAAATATTATTTTGACCTTTTCAATATTCATCATGGTTTTTGAGTGATCACCCAACTTGCTGTAATAGGGGGATATGAGTCCTGCAATAGCATATTGGGTCTTGATTTGTGTAAAAATATGAAATAGGGTATAAATACTGCAATACCAAGCTACAATGCCATAAAACCAGTGTCCAGATGTCACTCACTGCTTCAAGTCTGGTCTTATTTTTGGAGCCTGACCCTGCCAAGGTCTGACCATTCTCCTCTGGTCTGAAAAGAGTCTTGGGCAGACATGTGAGTCTAATCAGACCTGCCCTTGGCAATCCCAGCTTCTGATGGTGGCCTCCTTTAAAAAAATAACTAAAATAAAAGAGATAAGGGACAAATCTGTTCAACTGCATTACCTTGATAGGTTGGAACCTCTCAGAGTCTGGGGTATAAAAATGTGCCTCGCTAACAAGCTGAGATGTAAGAAATAATTAGTGCTAATTGCAATGACTGCAAGGCTACTGAATGTAAAATTAGAATCTTGTATTCCACTGAGCAGCACCTTCCAGTCTGCGCCACGCTCAAGACACAGAAAGCTCCACAGTCTGCAAGGGAATTAAGTGTAATTGGCATTATTATCATGCTATCAGCATTAATTTGTTAGAATAAATGTTACCATGTTGCTGTATGCACCGTCCAGTGCCACAAACAGGGAAAGGAGAAGGGATGGGCAGTGAACAGCTTGGAGCAGGATTGAATTCTGAAGGAACTTTCACCTTGCTCTGCTGAAGCCACGGAGCCTCTGTGGGACAAGAAATGTCCATTTTGGGTCAATCTCCCAGATTATTGCACTTTCTAAAGCCAGATAACTCTTTCCATCAGGGCTCTGTGAGCACAGCTCTGAATTTGGCCGTGTGACTCACAATGAGACAATTTGCACTGATCCAATGAATGACACTGCAGCCTGCCCAAGTTCTGACACTGCAATAAAAACCCTGTTTCTATTCTGAATGAAACCCACTCCATTCTGAGCGTGTCACAGAGGTGTTTTGCTCCTGTTTTTGCTCTCTCACGGTGAGATTGCAGGCAAACCCATTTTCTTGCAAATGGAGTTACATGGCAGGTTTGTTTTTTTCCTCCCTTGTTTCTGTCATTCCTCATTTGCAGCAGAACCCTAATTTCCATTTCTCCCCATCCAGGACAGTGTTACTCACTATTTAGTTTCCTGCCGATTATTGATTCCCCTCTGCAGAACAGATTACAGTTGCTGGCTGAGGGTTTTTTTCCTCTGGGGACAGAGAAAATCTTTATAAAAAGCAAGTGTTTAGTAGGCTTATCTGCTGCTCCTTTCAGCGCTGAGGTTCAAGCAAGGCCTAGCTGGAAATTCCAGGCTTTATTTCTCAGGAATGCACTGACACCCAAGCCAGGAATGCATTTCATCCTTTCTTTGCAGCTGAGGCAATTCCTATCTTTGGGTGGCTCTCTGAAAGAAAATCAGAGTATTTTATCCTCACACACAGAAGGCTCAGAGAGATTAGCACTTTTCAAATTATTTTTTTTTTTAAATGAAGATGTTCTTCTTGCATCTTTTTTTTTGAAACAGGGAAGCACAATTAGCTCAAGTGTTTTTGATTTTCAGGTTATATCACACAAGGTAAAAAGCGTGAACTCCTGTTCAAAAGCTTTGGGAAGTGCAAGTGGTGGAGGTGGTGTTTTGGGGGCAGTTCTTGTGAAAAGAGGCTGCGATCCCTGAGATGAATGCTGGACTGAGACAGGAAGGCTGCTGCTCTCAAAGATTTCTGTCAAATACCCACTTTTGTCAGAGCTATCAGCTCCCAGGTGTAATTCAAGGCTGGGTCATGACTCTGCTTAGGGTTAAGATTTGAGGGAAGAGGATGTGAAGAAGACATTTTCTATTGGATTCCCCTTATCTAGCAGCGAGAGATAAGAGGTTATCACCAGGAGCTGCTGCCTTAAGTTGCATTTTGCTGTTGGTGCTGCCTCCTTAGCTGTAATTACAGCTTGGATTTCCTGCCCTGATCATGGCTGGTGCTCCAGAATCAGGAAAGGATTCCTGGGGTCTGAGCCTTGTCACATCATCCAGTGCATAATTTCAGGCTGCAATAAGGGCCAGGGCTTGGGTGCTGGTGCTGGGTATCCATTGCTGGGTGCCTGTGGGCTCAGCACTCTGGAAATTGCCTTATCTCTGATGATATCTCTGTTGTCTCTTCCATTTACTTCCTAAATTTATAATTTATCCCACTGATGTGCCTCTGGTGAGATCAGAGCAGCCAAAAGCAGAAGGATTTATTTATACCCTTGGATGCAGCACAACCATGAGAATTCTGAAGGGATTGAGTGAATCAAAGCCTCTTTTTAGTATATTGAGCAGGCTTTGGGATCTGCATTTGTTATGACAGGGGTTTGAGAACTTAAAACCTGAGGATCCCAATGGATTCTGCAGAGCCTCCAGTGGTTGGGAAAGTCCAAGCACAGATTTAGGGAAAAGGTCCAGTACAGGCAGGCAGATCTGGCTATGACACAGGAAATACAAATGTTCTGTAGCCCAGTTTGCTCCTCTGTGCTCATAATTTCCCGAGGGTAGGAAGAGGATTAGTGGGGAGGTAATGGTGCTCTAAAATTTGATCAGCATGAAGAGTTGATAAAGAAAAATCAAAGATTAAAGGTTTACTGCAGCCTCCTGCAAGGGCTTTGGTGATAAGGAATAAGTTGATGGATATAAGAGATCAAAATATGGGATTTTTCTACCACAGCCAAGTGACTAAAATTCCCTGTGGAGGGTTTTGGCACTGGCTGGTACTGGTTGAGGACAAAATTTTATCCCACATTTAATTATATAGATAATTTAAGGTTAGAACTGACATTTTGGACTCAAAATCATGTAGTGAGTTGTGGAAAAGCCTTCAGAGGCAGGAAAAGAACTCTTCCTGAGTATATTTCAGCTCTCCCACAACATGGCAGCCCAAGACATGATTATCCATATTCAGAAAAACTTTTTTTTACTGGATGCTGCTGGATCCTGAAAGTGAGGAAATGGGCTGTGACCTTCCTTTTATCCCTAACTACAATCCATGCCTGGTGCTAATTGATATTAGGGAAAAGAGGCACTGGGGGTGAATTAGGATAATCTAATTATACATTTTTACATCTCCTGGGTTTTAAAGAAACATTAGAGATTCAAAGAGAATTTCTTTAAAGATACAGAGTTTTCATTTAGCTCTAATGGCACATGATGAAACTGCTAGAAATGAACTTTTGGCTTCGATTATCATGCGGATAAACTTATTCCACAATTTCTTGGGCAGTGGATTACAGAGTTAAATGTAAGGCATCAATCAATACTAGCAGGTCTTTTCCCACACTGGTGATCCACATTAAAATGCTGTTGATTAGTGCTGTTGGCACTAATCACAATTCCCAATTGCACCACAAACAAGTGGAAAATCTCTGCCAGAAGGGCAAACACAAGTGACCTCATGTTGCAGAATCACCCTAGGACAATCTAACAGCATCCCAGGCTAAGCCTCTTCCCAAATCTCAGTTCCAGGTGCTCCAATTTAGGGTTCTGATCATTCTGTAAGGAGAGTGAAGCTGCTCTTTCCTGCCAGAACCCTGGGGGATTTGGAGAATCCAGCAGGAGAGTGATTGTGTGCTCTTTCAGCTCCCAGCCCTGCTCCTGAGCACAGCTAACAGCAACTCTCATTTCATTCCACAAACACACCACATAAAGGGCGTGCTGTTATTGTCCCTCTTCTTTATTCCTGTGGCCCTGCAGAACAGCCACTTTCAGATTTCCAAGCCCTAACCTTAATTAAAATCATCACATTGGCTGCAACAAGGAAAGGCACCATAAGGCTTTCCACCACTGCAAACCACTCGCTCTAATCAGCCTCTTCCTGTCTCTGGCAATGATACAAAATTGAATTGAACAAAATTGAACAATTTCACTTCTTTAAGCTTATTTCCCAAAGGCTTCGGTTCAACATTCCCAGCGTAAGCTCTCCATCTAAGTTGGGGGGTGGGAAGTACAAAATCAAGTAATAAACTGAGCTCTTGGAGCTTTAATTTCCCAAACCCAGCTGTAACCTAATCTGTGTTGTAACTGGAGAACAAGTGGAGAATATAAAGCCTCTGCAGAAACCAGCCCTGTTTCTGCCTCTGTGGCAAGCTGGGCTCCTGAGCTTTCACTTTTCCGGTTAAACTGCAAGAAACCTTTCCCCAAACCAAGGGGTAACAAAAAGGAATCACATTTTTGGGGGCTCTGCTTACCTCCTCCTCCTGCAGGCCTTGGAGAATGCAGCCACACGTTCTAGGGTGTGTTCTGTTCACAGGCAGCCGGGTTAAAGCTGACCCCAGGAATGTCCTCAGCAGAAAACCTTCCTTGAATGCTGATGTGGGGCATCCAAACTCCACAGTGTGTCAGTATGGTGAGCTGGAGGGAGCTGGCAAGGAGAATGTTTGCATTCTGCTCTCACTGGTGGAGAATCACACACCCTGTGGGTTGGGAGGCATCCCCTGGGATCACCTTGTACACCTGGACAGAATCCAGTCAGGTTGAAATATCCCCATGGATGGAGAATACACAACCTCCCTGGGCAACCTGCTTGAAACCAGATCTAATTCATCTGAGAATGACACAGAATTAGTTCCCACTCCAAGAAAGCTGCCATATTAAATGATGTATCACATTTACCATACTGCCACCAGCTATGTCATGACTTCTTATCTCCATGAAAGCAAAATCTGTCCACCAGGATAGTTCCCCTGCCAGGCAGTACATTCATCTGAGAAACCTCTGAAGTGCTTTGGGGAATGCCAGCTCTATTTTCCCATGTTCCCTAGGCACTCACTAGTGGTTATTTAAAATCCCAGGACAGGCTGGGAACCAACTCTGAGGGTTCTGGGGGACAATTGTCCCTGAGCCAGCAGAACATCCTGGAGGCAAGGGATCAATGGGAACCTGGGGAGAGCATTCCCAGCGAGCCAGGGAGTGATCTTTCCCCTCTGCCTAACCCTGGGAGGCACCTCTGGAATGCTGTCTCCAATTCTGGGATGGTCCTGCTGGAGCAGGGAGGTGGCACCAGATGAGCCACTGTAGGCCTGTCCAGCCTAACCCATCCTGGGATTCCGGGATTCTGAGATATTGAGCCAGGGAGATCTCTGCTCTAACCCAGAGGGTATATGGCAGTTCTTACCTGTTCTTCTTTTAGGCAAAAAAAAAAAAAAAATTACAGCTGAGTTGAAGAGATTGGGCAAAAAGGGTTGTTGACCCTGTGTGGGAAGAAAAAGTGAGATGAAGGTCTAAGAGCCAAAATTAATTTCCTCTAGAATAAGGAGATTATTCTTAGTGCTGGCAAATAGAGGCAACACTGCTGCAACAATTTGCAATTAATTTCTATTCCAAACAGGGCATGTTGGGGGGTGTATTTGGGGATTTTTTTTGTTTGTGTGTTCATTGTTATTGCTGAGAGTATTTGACCGTGTGAGGGACGAATGAATATCTGCAATGTCTTTGCATTCTGCATGGGATGAGGGTCACGATCTGCTCTCTAAGATTTCAAAAAGAAAAAGTTTTTACCCACTTCTTCCTCTGCATCTATACAGACACATCTTCTGTGCCTGTAGAGCAGGTTTATTTCTCTGCCTGATCCTGTGACCTGATGACCCTGAAGCACTTGCAGGATGCAGATAATGGGAAGAGGCACATAAAAAAGTCACAAAGTCCTGCCTCCAGATGAGTTTGAGTGGTTTCCTCATAAAGGTGGCTGTTCTTTGGAAACACTGCTTTCTTTCCTGCCTCTGCTTCTTTAATTTATCTTCCCTGCAGTGCTGCAGCCTGAGAAATAGCAGATAATCTCTAAACTCTCCAACACCCACCTTTAAATCTCCATTCAGCCCTGCGCTCGTAAAACCATGCGCAACATTATTGTGGAATAATTGATCTTGGAATAAAGGATGGCGAGAGTAAATGAATTGGAAAGGTGGTTTAATGGGAAGCTTTTCCAAAATTATGTTTTAATTATTTGCAAATCCACACTCTTGCACAGTCCTTTGCCACACAGGTGTGCACTAAATCTACCTCCTTGTACCATTTTGTCAAGTGAGCCGGAGCTGTTTGTGTTTTGCACTAAATTAAAGACTCAGCAAAGCTACCGTGCATTACAATGAGCACTGTCTATGGATTTGATACAAAAACTCCAACTTGTTCAGTGTTTTCTGCGAGCACAGACTCCAAACTCTCCTAACATCAGCCCATTTCGATTTATGTGTTCACTTTGTCTCTTCTTGTAGTCATTTGACCTCTCATTGTCTAAAAATACAACCTGCAAGTAGTTAACATGACCAAGGAGCGCTGCAGGAGCACTTGTTCGAAATTACACATTTCCTTAAGTACATTTTGGCTTCAGGCTTACCTTCTTTGTTTAAATCTTGCAAGCCACATATTAAGAGGCTTTTGTTTTGCATGTGGTGCTCTTTTCAGCAGCAGTGAGCCATTATTTTGGTGAACATTGGGCTTCTCATGGGTTGTCTGATATGTTCGTGAGTATTTTGGGTACTGGGGATCCTCAGGTGTGCAGCAGAGCCAGGGAGAAGCCTGACCACACATTCCTGGTGTCATTCTGGGGTTCTCAAAGACTCACAGCTTTTACTGCCTGTCTGGAACCCTATAGAGTTCTAGAGAAGAATCTAAAATTCCTAAACTGTGTGCTGCTGCCCTTTGCAATTCATTGCACCTTAAACTCTTTAAGGTCATTGTCCAAATTTATTACCAAGTCTCCTCTCACTACTCATTACTTTGACCTTCTGGCTCAGGAAGAGCTGAGAGACCCCTGTGCACTCCATTTTCCCAGTGCTACCCTGGAAATGCATTTATATTTCAGGCTATCAAAGCAATGCATCTGATCTTTTTATATTGTTTATTGTAACTTAGTGAAAAATATTTGTCTATCCATGGTCTGAAATAAAAGAAGAAAATAAAAATGTTTTACAGAGGGGAAACAAAAAGGAATATAATACATTCAAATGAAGAGCAGCTAAGGTGTATTTTATCTTTTCCCAAGTAAAAACAAACAAGCTTCATGTAATTTTTTTAAATGTGTCCTTTATCATCTCGTTTTATGTGATTCCAAGTGGAATTGAAAGCCTCAGGGAGTAGCTGCCCCAGTACTTTTAAAATGTATTACAGCACTTCTGCACATCATGAAGAGATGAGGGAACTTGCATTTAATTTCCCATTTTTCAAATTATTTAGTGCAACTTAAATCAGACTTTCAATTGCAGACCCCTGCGAGCATACAGAAGGTGCAGTCTGCAGGAGTGAGATAAAGGAATCAGATTTAAGAATCCCTTCATTGATTGCCCTATGCCCAAACTGACTGAAATTTAGGGATGAAAGTTGTCGATGTTTGACCACCCTCAAGGTAAAACAAGGTTTCCTTATGTCCAGACTTCTTTTTAATTTCAATTTGTGCCCTCTTGCCCTGCCATTGGATACCTCTGGCAGAATCTTCTTCATTGCCCCTCGCTATCAGATATTGATAATCATTGATAAGATGCTCTGGAGTCTCCTCTTCCCCAAACTGAGCGTTCCCAGATCCCGCAGCCTTTCCTTACGTGAGAATTGCTCCAGTAAACAGAACATCTTTCACATCCTAAATAAGAATGTTTTGTTTCTGCTTTGGGTCAGTTTTTGTAGTGTTTTGTTTTTTAATTTTATTTTTTAATCTTCCTTTGCTGGAGCAATAATCTAAGTTTGGTTTCCCTCAAAAGGCTATTCTTTTCATAAGCCTAAATCAAAGTATTTCCTGATCCACTGTAGCAGCCAGTGTTAGTTACAGCTCAAAACCCACAACCACTGAAGCACTATAATTGATAACTAGAAGAAATTTTAAATTACTTATGTTTAGTCAGCATCCTCTGTGATATTCCTTACATTCATATTTGAAAATGGATATAAATCCCCCAAAGCTTCAATAGGAAGTGGATGGAAAATAGGAAATGGAGTTAAAGTGTGTGCTTCACTTTTTAATTGTGTGTTTGGCTGGAGGTTGCTGCAATTAGTTTCAAAAGCCACCAGAATCAGTTGTAAAAGTAAATTTCTGCACCCATTGAAAGCGATCTGAAAGAGAGTTTTCTTTCAGGCTGGTCCCTGAGCAGAGCGAAGTGCATTCAGTGGCTATGAAAATAACACAACTGCTGAGGGAAATGTGAGGATGAAAGGCAGAGAGCGAGAAAGAGCAGCACAAGGCACAGCCAGGGGCACAGCCTTCAAGGGGGAAAATTAAATTAGGCAAGTCTGCCTTTTCCCAAAATTACTGAAGTGAGAGATCAAGCACTGATGCAGAGGCAGAGCTGCAGGAGACAGAGGGAGGAGATGAACAGGGACTTGTACTCAAAAATGGAGTTTAAATAGTGTGGCTAGAGCTTATCCACGGGACTGAAAGGCACGTGAAGACCTCAAAAAATGCCCTGAAAGCACTCTTGGATCTAATCTTATCAAATAATGGTGTTTGGACCCATCTCTCAGAACAGCACTGATTAGGGGCTCTGCATTTGTCTGCAGGGTTTACTGAGCTCCATTTATAATGACTTGAAATTACTCAAAAGATTAAAAACTATTTCACATTTTCAGTGCATTTGACTCTTATTTGCTTTGTAAGAACTGCAGCGAAAAAGCACAGCTGGTGTATTACAATAAATAATTTAAAGTTTCTTTGTTCTTTTTATCTTTGTAATCATTTCAAGAACACATATCTGAATTACAAGTTTTATGCAAAACTGAGCATTTTCTCTCAATATCTGTTAGGAAAGACTGGGTTTTCAGGCAAGCACTTTACAATTTAGAAGTTAAATTATACTTTAAATCACGAAATTGAAAGCAACCAATTAGTAAAGTATTTCTGTTTGTACCTTTGGGTTTGTTATCACCAGCCTCACAGGTGCTAATTCATAGTAACCCATGGGGGGTTTATCTTAGCACATTCTAAATAAATAACTGGAATATCTATGTATGAAGTAATATTTTAACCGGTGCACCTTATGGAATCACTGAAAACCATGGTGCAGACAAGAATTGATGTGAATGAAATCAAATATCACTTTTGCATCACGTGGGATGTGCATTAATTGTGTTAAATTAGCCCGTTACTCCCTCTTAATACCTTTTCAAAGATGGGACGGCTTCTTTGGGCCGAGTTAAACATGTGATTCACAAGAAATCATGAATTTACAGAATATTTCTGGTGTTTTGGGTATGTAAATATTTAGTTCCTTAATTCTTTTCCTCTGCAAGGGCAACATAGGGGAGAACCACAGTGTGTTTTGAGTAGCCCAAATTTAAGAAACACGAATTGCTGACAGAGAAGGAACTGAACAGAGATTTCAGGAGTTCACTTTTCCTACAGGTGTTTCCCACTCCCCCTTTGGAATACCTGGAATACTCCAGGGAAGAGGGAATACGCATCAAAGAGGGAATAGCATACAGAAAAAAAAGCCAGATTTAGATAAGCAAGAAGAAACATCACTGTGGCTTTTCTGGGTCTTTATAAAGCACTTGGTGCTACATGAATGCACCTCCTGCATGGCTAATCCATGAATACAGTGAGGAAAAACAGGCTTCCTTGAAAATAATGGATGCCAATTTTAGTGCCTCTTGACAGAACGATCAGAAATTCAAAGGGTTGCAATGGAACAAGGAATTTTGCAGGTTCTGTCAAAGTAAGAACTGTAAAAAATCAGGCATTTAACTTGGACGAAATCAACCTGTAGCCACTGTTTGTAAGAAACAGGGAATAAAAAGGATTCAAATTGAAATAACATCATTCCCTGCTGCTTCCTCTTTGTCTGTGGGACCCACCTGTGTGTGTGACACTGCACTGGGACACTGCTCCTCTGCCATCACTCCAAGCTCCTCACAGATCACACTGCAGCATAATAAAAACCCAGCATTCAGTGCTGCCCGGGGGATTCTTGCTAAGAAGGGAGCAAAGGCTCTCCTTTATGTCCAGGTCAGCAGGTTTGTGTCTCATCACTTCTCAGAGAGGTGATCACGCCATGGCTGTGTGCTAGGGATGGAGAAATGACATTCAGAAATTCAGCTGGTGTCTGACACCTCCTCTGGGCCTGGTGATCTTCACAGAGGCTCAGCCCTGCTGAAAGCTGCTCCCAGGCTGTGCAGTTCTCTCCTCTCTGCTGCATCTCAGGGGGCTGCTGTTTGGGTCCAGAGAACCCAGAGCCTGCAAACGCTTTGGGACGATTGCTAGGCATCCACCCCTGCGCTAATTGTATCCTCATCACAGAACAGATTGTTTTCTTTGCCTCTGTGCAGTCCAAGAACTCATGTTTTGAACTTTGGCATCATCCTAATGGCATTCAAAAACCTAAAAAATACAGACTACATTTCCTTTTACTGACAGCAGTTTGCTGTTGCACAGAGTACAAGAGGAAAGGCTGAGAGAACTGGGAATGATTAGACTTGGAGAAGGAAAGGCAAATTTTGACCTTCCAGTGCCTGAAGGGGCTAGTAGGAAGACGGAGAGAGAGAGTTTACATGGGATGAAGTGACATGGAAAGGGGCAATGGCCCCAAACTGACAGAGGATAGGGAGATAGAGCAGAAAATCCTGAGGGTGGGGAGGCCCGGGTGCCCAGAGCAGCTGTGGCTGCCCCTGGATCCCTGGCAGTGTCCAAGGCCAGGTTGGACAGTGGGGCTTGGAACACCCTGGGACAGTGGAAGGTGTCCCTGCCATGGCAACGGATGGGATTTGAAGGCTCTCCCAACTCAAACCAGTCTGGGATTCTGCCATTCCATGACTCAGCTCCTCAGCACCGCATTGGTGCCGCGAGCTGCTCAGCACCCGCCTCAGTGGCTGCAGCTCCCCTTGGCCTGAGCTCAGGAGGATTTTCCCTTTTCCTTTGCAGCAGCCTGGCAAACACGGAGCCTTTCAGCCCACACCAGTCCCCTCTGGGGCAGCACCCAGACATTCACAGCCTGGCAAGGCTGGCTTGCCTCCCCATGGGCTGCAGCTCCTGCCAGGCCTGCTCAGGGAGCGCAGGCAGCTCTGCACACATCTGCTGCCAATTGCTCATTTGGGAGCGAGCAGGAGGCGCAGACTGCAAAGAGAAACCAAGCACGGGCTTTGCTCTGACCCCAATGCCAGGCAGAGTCCAGCGGGGCACATTGTGGCATCCTGGAGGCTGCAGGGGTCAATACAAAGTAAGAAGAGGATAATTCCAAATGAAGAGCAGCTAAGGTGTATTTTATCTTTTCCCAAGTAAAACACAACAAGCTTCATGTAATTTTTTTAAATGTGTCCTTTATCATCTCGTTATGTGATTCCAAGTGGAATTGAAAGCCTCAGGGAGTAGCTGCTCCCAGTACTTTTAAAATAGTATACAGCACTTCTGCACATCATGAAGAGATGAGGAACTTGCATTTAATCCTCCATTTTTCAAATATTTAGTGCAACTTAAATCAGACTTTCAATTGCAGACCCTGCGAGCATACAGAAGGTGCAGTCTGCAGGAGTGGAGATAAAGGAATCAGATTTAAGAATCCCTTCATTGATTGGCCCTATGCCCAAACTGACTGAAATTTAGGGATGAAAGTTGTCGATGTTTGACCACCCTCAAGGTAAAACAAGGTTTCCTTATGTCCAGACTTCTTTTAATTTCAATTTGTGCCCTCTGGCCCTGCCATTGGATACCTCTGGCAGAATCTTCTTCATTGCCCCTCGCTATCAGATATTGATAAATCATTGATAAGATGCTCTGGAGTTCCTCTTCCCCAAACTGAGCGTTCCCAGATCCCGCAGCCTTTCCTTACGTGAAGAATTGCTCCAGTAAAAGAAACATCTTTCACATCCTAAATAAGATGTTTTGTTTCTGCTTTGGGTCAGTTTTTGTAGTGTTTTGTTTTTAATTTTATTTTTTAATCTTCCTTTGCTGGAGCAATAATCTAAGTTTGGTTTCCCTCAAAAGGCTATTCTTTTCATAAGCCTAAATCAAAGTATTTCCTGATCCACTGTAGCAGCCAGTGTTAGTTACAGCTCAAAAACCCACAACCACTGAAGCACTATAATGATAACTAGAAGAAATTTTAAATACTTATGTTTAGTCAGCATCTCTTCGATATCTCCTTACATTCATATTGAAAATGGATATAAATCCCCAAAGCTTCAATAGGAAGTGGATGGAAAATAGGAAATGGAGTTAAAGTGTGTGCTTCACTTTTTAATTGTGTGTTTGGCTGGAGGTTGCTGCAATTAGATTTCAAAAGCCACAGAATCAGTTGTAAAAGTAAATTTCTCAACCCATTGAAAGCGATCTGAAAGAGAGTTTCCTTTCAGGCTGGTCCCTGAGCAAGCGAAGTGCATTCAGTGGCTATAGATAATAATACACAACTGCTGAGGGAAATGTGAGGATGAAAGGCAGAGAGCGAGAAAGAGCAGCACAAGGCACGAGCCAGGGGCACAGCCTTCAGGGGGAAAATTAAATTAGGCAAGTCTGCCTTTTCCCAAAATTACTGAAGTGGGAGATCAAGCACTGATGCAGAGGCAGAGCTGCAGGAGACAGAGGGAGGAGATGAACAGGGACTTGTACTCAAAAATGGAGTTTAAATAGTTGGGCTAGAGCTTATCCACGGGACTGAAAGGCACGTGAAGACCTTCAAAAAATGCCCTGAAAGCACTCTTGGATCTAATCTTATCAAATAATGGTGTTTGGACCCATCTCTCAGAAAAGCACTGATTAGGGGCTCTGCATTTGTCTGCAGGGTTTACTGAGCTCCATTTATAATGACTTGAAATTACTCAAAAGATTAAAAACTATTTCACATTTTCAGTGCATTTGACTCTTATTTGCTTTGTAAGAACTGCAGCGAAAAAGCACAGCTGGCTGTATTTACAATAAAATAATTTAAAGTTCTTTGTTCTTTTATCTTGTAATATCATTTCAAGAACACACTATCTGAATTACAAGTTTTATGCAAAACTGAGCATTTTCTCTCATATCTGTTAGGAAAGACTGGGTTTTCAGGCAAGCACTTTACAATTTAGAAGTTAAATTATATCTTATAAATCACGAAATTGAAAGCAAACCAATTAGTAAGATATTTCTGTTTGTACCTTTGGGTTTGTATCACCAGCCTCACAGGTGCAATTCATAGTAACCATGGGGGTTTACTTATGCACATTCTAAATAAATAACTGGAATATCTATGTATGAGTAATATTTTAACCGGTGCACCTTATGGAATCACTGAAAACCATGGTGCAGACAAGAATTGATGTGAATGAAATCAAATATCACTTTGCATCACGTGGGATGTGCATTAATTGTGTAAATTAGCCCGTTACTCCCTCTTAATTTTTCAAAGATGGGAACGGCTTCTTTGGCCGAGTTAAACAGTGATGACACAAGAAATCATGAATTTACAGAATATTTCTGGGTTTTGGGATGTATATTATATTTTATCTTTCTTTTCCTCTGCAAGGGCAACATAGGGAGAACCAAGTGTGTTTTGAGTAGCCCAAATTTAAGAAACACGAATTGCTGACAGAGAAGGAACTGAACAGAGATTTCAGGAGTTCACTTTTCCTACAGGTTGTTCCCACCCCTTTGGAATACCTGGAATACCCAGGGAAGAGGAATACGCATCAAAGAGGGAATAGCATACAGAAAAAAAAGCCAGATTTAGATAAGCAAGAAGAAACATCCCTGTGGCTTTTCGTGGTCTTTATAAAGCACTTGGTGCTACATTGAATGCACTCCGTCTGCATGGCAATCATGAATACAGTGAGGAAAAACAGGCTTCCTTGAAAATTGGATGCCTAATTTTAGTCGCTCTTGACAGAACGATCAGAAATTCAAAGGGTGCAATGGAACAAGGAATTTTGCAGGTTCTGTCAAAGTAAGAACTGTAAAAAATCAGGCTATTACTTGGACGAAATCAACCTGTAGCCACGTTTGTAAGAAACAGGGAATAAAAAAGGATTCAATTGAAATAACATCATTCCCTGCTGCTTCCTCTTTGTCTGTGGGACCCACCTGTGTGTGTGACACTGCACTGGGACACTGCTCCTCTGCCATCACTCCAAGCTCTCACAGATCACACTGCAGCATAATAAAACCCACATTCAGTGCTGCCGCGGGGATTCTTGCTAAGAAGGAGCAAAGGCTCTCCTTTATGTCCAGGTCAGCAGGTTTGTGTCTCATCACTCTCAGAGAGGTGATCACGCCATGGGCTGTGCTAGGGATGGAGAAATGACATTCAGAAATTCAGCTGGTGTCTGACACCTCCTCTGGGCCTGGTGATCTTCACAGAGGCTCAGCCCTGCTGAAAGCTGCTCCCAGGCGTGCAGTTCTCCTCTCTGCTGCATCTCAGGGGGCTGCTGTTTGGGTCCAGAGAACCAACGCCAGAGCCTAAACCTGGGACGATGCTAGGCATCCACCCCTGCGCTAATGTATCCTCATCACAGAAAGATTGTTTTTCTTTGCCTCTGTGCAGTCCAAGAACTCATGTTTTGAACTTGGCATCATCCTAATGGCATTCAAAACACCTAAAAAATACAGACTACATTTCCTTTTACTGACAGCAGTTTGCTGTTGCACAGAGTACAAGAGGAAAGGCTGAGAGAACTGGGAATGATTAGACTTGGAGAAGGAAGGCAAATTTTGACCTTCCAGTGCCTGAAGGGGCTAGTAGGAAGACGGAGAGAGAGTTTACATGGGATGAAGTGACATGGAAAGGGGCAATGGCCCCAAACTGACAGAGGATAGGGAGATAGAGCAGAAAATCCTGAGGTGGGGAGCCCGGGGCCCAGAGAGCAGCTGTGGCTGCCCCTGGATCCCTGGCAGTGTCCAAGGCCAGGCTGGACAGTGAGCTTGGAACACCTGGACAGTGGAAGGTGTCCCTGCCATGGCAACGGATGGGATTTGAAGGCTCTCCCAACTCAAACCAGTCTGGGATTCTGCCATTCCATGACTCAGCTCCTCAGCACCGCATTGGGCCACGGCTGCCAGCACCGCCTCACTGCAGCTCCGGCTAGCGGTTCCCTTGGCCTGTCAGCAGGCCTGGCAACCGGACCTTTGCAGCCCAACACCGAGTCCCCTTGGGGCAGCACCCAGACATTCCCAGCCTGGCAAGGCTGGCTTGCCTCCCCATGGGCTGCAGCTCCTGCCAGGCCTGCTCAGGGAGCGCAGGCAGCTCTGCACACATCTGCTGCCAATTGCTCATTTGGGAGCGAGCAGGAGGCGCAGACTGCAAAGAGAAACCAAGCACGGGCTTTGCTCTGACCCCAATGCCAGGCAGAGTCAGCGGGGCACATTGTGGCATCCTGGAGGCTGCAGCTGGACAATGGGCTGCGCCAAGCACGTGTCCCTCTTCAGTGCCTTGTCTCAGCACATTTGCACTGAGGCTGCAGGACTGCATTTGCAAATGCATTTGGTGCTGCGGCACCTCTGGAGGCACCTGACAGCGAGTGGGATCCAATGTCCTGGCAGGAAAATCACCGTGTGCCTACAACGAGTCCACAAAACAGCCTGGCAGCTGCTGCCCTGCACAACAGGGGTGCTGGAAAATGTCTGGCCTGGCTGAGAGCACTGCTCCCTGCAGGGATCCACACAAATGATCTCTGCACCAGGGCAGCTCTCCACCACCACAACTGGACACAAACAAAGGTCTTGCCATCAAACCAAGGCCTGGTGCCACAAGTCCAAGGACTTGGTGTCCCGGCATCCCTCCCGGCGAGCAGCGCCTTCTCCTCTGCCCCACACAGCACACTCTGCAACGGCCCAGGCACCAAAAGGCTTCGGGCTCCAGCATTTCCCCCCAAATCATGAGTGCAGCCCAATGAAAACAACAAACACTTCAGATTTATCAATCCAATTGTTTTATTTCAAAAAATCATCTTATCAAACCTTTATCCGTTTATCTTAAAAGTGTAGCGCAGAACTAACCTAACATCTAACCCTACTTTAAATTACCCTAATGAATTTATCTCTAATATTTTACTTCTGCTCCTCAAATTGTTGAGGCAGCAGCATCAAGGCACCTCAGTCATGAGCCGTGCCCAGCAGATGGACATGGCACACAACATGGGGCATGCAATATGACTGAGGGTGCCTTCGATCGTCTTGTCCATATTGGTGAAAGAGTCACTGCCATTTGTCAGGGTTTGGCCACTCAGACCAGAACCCTGACTTGCTTTGTCATGTCCGGCTTTCTTGTCACATCCAAATCACAAAGACGGGGAACAGGAGCCATGCCAGAGTGGAGAAGCCCTTTAAACCCGGTGGGGGGCAGGGCACCTCTCCATGCCAAGCCTGCCAGCGGATGCCAACAGCTGTGACGGAGGCCGGGGACAATTCCAGAGCCTCCAGCAGCGCATCGGCTTCCTGCAGGGCCTGGCTCAGGGCCTGGGCACAAACACACACGGTGATGGCAGCAATCAGGAGGAAGGGCAGAGCGTTCCAGAGCTCATTCCAGTGCTCGTGCCTCCATGGGTGTGACACCCTTGGCATCAGCACGGAGCCACGGTGGAGGGCTCCTATGACTGGAGCACTGGAATGAGGCGTCTGAGGACAGAACGCCGCAGAGCAGTGTCCCGAGCACCCTCCTGAAGAGGACGGCCGCCGCACGGGGACAGCCACGGCTGAGCGCAGGCCTTTCAGGCGCTCAAACGACCGCCTGTCCCACTCCAGGAACTGCTGTCCCCAAGTGATCCTTGGACAGTCACAGGGGACGGACCCTGAGGCAGTCGTCCTCACACAGCGACCTCCAGTTTAGGTCGCTGTCGTCTGACCAAAGATCACTGGGGAGGGACACGGAGCCACTGTCCTCATCAGAGCTCCCGCTCGGGTCTCGTTCTTCGGCCCAGTCCTCCACAGGGTGAGACCCTGAGCCATTCCCTTCCCCTGGCTGCTGGTCACTGCTGTGTGCCCTCAGGCTGAGCCCTGCCTGGGAGGGACCCTGAGGCGCTCTCCTCCTCAGCCTGTGCCCCTGACCGGCACGGCTCTGCCTCTGCCCCTGTCCCCTGCCACCCAGAGCTTCCAGCTGGCCGGGCCGGGGCTGGGGGGGCAGCGCTCCATGGCCGGGCATGGAGGAGAGGCCTTTGTGCCCCTGTGAGGGGCTCGCTGGGCAGAGCTGGGTTGGCCTGGGGTGTGCACGCTGAAGGTTGCCGTGCTCTGCCCAGGCCTCGCGGGCCTCACAGGGGGCCTCTCCTCTCACTTCTGGCATGGCTTGATCCCTGTTGGGACAGCTCTTCAGGGCTGTCCTCTTCCCGGTCTTCCTCGTGGATGGCGCGTCCAGTCTTCTCCGCATCTCTGGTTCTTAGGGCAGCTTCCGAGTTGCTGCCCCTGCCTCTGTCCCGCCAGATCTGCAGCGGGCCGGGCTCCGGGCTGGGCGGCAGCAGGGGCTGTGCGGGGCAGCTGCCCGCGCTCTGCCCCTGCTGCGGGGGCTGCTGCTGCCGGCCCTGAGCCCGTGCCCTGGGCCAGGGCCCGCTGTGTCCCCGGCTGCCGGCCAAGGGGCCGCATCGCAGCCGCCACCCTGCCCACGAGGGCCCGGGAGCCGCGCCGCAGCGAGCGCAGCAGAGCCCGGCCGCAGCCCCTGGGGCTGTGCGGGGCCGCTGCCCGGCTCGCTGCTGCTGCCGCCGGCGCCACAGAGGCAGCGCAGGAGTCACGGTGCTCCTCAGCTTCCTGCGGGGCTGCCCGTGACTCACAGCCGGACACCTGCACGCAGCGGGACAAGGATGACGCCGAGGGGGCCGCGGGCCATGGCAACGGCTGCCCTGGCACAGCAGCTCCCTCCGTGCCCGCCAGCCCGGCCCCGGCCCCGAGGCAGCTGCGAGCTGCCCCATCCCGAACCTTCTGCCTCCTCGGCAACCGCAGCCACTTCTTCTTGGCTGGACAATGGGTGCTGCCAAGCACGTGTCCCCTCTCAGGCTCCTTGTCTCAGCACATTTGCACTGAGGCTGCAGGAGCTGCATTTGCAAATGCATTTTGGTGCTGCGGCACCTCTGAGGGCACCTGACAGCGAGTGGGATCCAATGTCCTGGCAGGAAAATCACCGTGTGCCTACAACGAGTCCACAAAACAGCCTGGCAGCTGCTGCCCTGCACAACAGGGAGTGCTGGAAATGTCCTTGGCCTGGCTGAGAGCACTGCTCCCTGCAGGGATCCCACACAATGATCTCTGCACCAGGGCAGCTCTCCACCACCACAACTGGACACAAACAAAGGGCCTTTGCCATCAAACCAAGGCCTGGTGCCACAAGTCACAAGGACTTGGTGTCCCCGCATCCCTCCCGGCCCAGGCAGCGCCTTTCTCCTCTGCCCCACACAGCACACTCTGCAACGGCCCAGGCACCAAAAGGCTTCGGGCTCCAGCATTTCCCCCAAATCACTGAGTCGCTCCGGCGCCGCGCTCTCCCGGAGCTGCAGCCTCCTGGCACAGGAGCTCTCCTGGGAGTGGCACCCCCGGGCTCTTGGCCCCTTTTATCCCCTCCTGGGCAGGGCGCGGCCCCGAGCGTCACAAGGGGCTCTGGGCACACGCAGCCCCCGCGTCACAAAGGAGCCGGAACGCGCTGCTGTCCCCACGGGCCACTGCCCAGCACCCCGAGGACAGCGGGGGAGGGATGGGGGGCTCAGAACCAGCTGCAAACCGGCTGGAAACGGCTGCGACAGGAGTGCGGAAAGAGTGCGGGGACAGAGCTGTCACACAGCTCCTCGCAGGGACACATCAATGACTGCAAATGAAATGAGTGGATGCATCTACAGCTTTAAAAATATGTGTTTTCACATCATACATAGCTGTAAAGTTGTACAAGGCATGGCTGAAGACTGGAATTTATTTATAAATATTTGTAAATTATAAAGAATTTTTGAAAACGTTAAAAGAAGTCCGAGAACATCATTGTATAGGTATCTGGTAACTGAAAAATGCAGAGGCTGTTGCGTATGGAACATGTGCATCCCCAAGTTTAGGATGAAGGACTGTGATGTGGAAATATTCAGCTCATTGGAAAAAAAAATTTCCTTCTGGCATGGTTAAGAATTCCTGAATTGTCCCTTTCTAATGCAGAAACACAGGAGAACTCACATGCTTTACGGGGCTAAGGGAAAGGCTCCAGAGATGAGCTGTTATAACAGCATTTCACAAACGGCTCAAATGTTTCCATAGCTCTGATTGACAGTGGGAAATTACAAGAGGAAATGATGTTGAATTCTCTAATTTAGGATGATTTAGATGGTCTGTTGGGAAGGAATTGTTCCCTGTGAGGGTGGGGAGGCCCTGGCACAGGGTGCCCAGAGAAGCTGTGGCTGCCCCTGGATCCCTGGCAGTGTCCAAGGCCAGGTTGGACAGTGGGGCTGGGAGAAGCCTGGGACAGTGGAAGGTGTCCCTGCCATTGCAGTGGGATGAGATGATCCTTAAATTCTTTCCCAACCCAAATCAATGTGGGATTCTCTGATTTATCCATATTCTAGATAAACAGCTAAAAGGGAAGAAACTGAGCGATGTTCAGATCTGCCCATGTCCAGAAGCAGCAGATCATTACATCTTCGGCACAGTCTTCAAAGGAGATCTGTGGTGTCTGGTTTGTGAAGTTTTCCTAAAGAACGAGGTATCTATTGCTCACTTAGCCACTGAAATCAACTCCTTCATGTTTATAGATCTTCCATCTTGAAGACAGAACCCTTTCCATGGGCAAACCCTTCGATTTATCTGTGTAAGTCTGATTTCAGATCCGCACAGACACAGTGAAGGCCTGATCTAACAAACAAACTAATAAAACAGATTGTGTAGCTGATGTAGCCACTGGCAGGACACAGCTGGAGTTTATTATTCCTGTATTCATAGAGCAGCCTTGCCCTCAAATCTCCCTGTTTTGATGTACGGCTTTTGTGTTCCGGCATGTCAGCATTGATTGAGGCTGATTGACTCTGCTCCTGCTGCAGGATACAAAATATATACAAAAAAAAGGGAAATCTGCTTCTGAAGAGGCTCATGCTGGAACAGCACCAGGCACAGTGATTAATAAATGATAGATTTTGGAGCAGCTCAATATATTTCAGAAATTCCCTCATTCTGCTGTGTGCCTGTGTAATACACCATCCTCAGACCTGAGAAGAAGGAAAGTAGAAAACAACAAACTAACTTTGAGACATCTTCACAAAGAGAAGTGGCTTTAAGATTTCCAAAATCTCGTGTGTTTGAATAGCTGCTTCAGGAAGAGATTTTTGGGAAAATGGAAGACTTTCTGAGCTGTTTAGCTTGTAAATATGCTGCTTTTCATATGCAGGGAGAGCAGATGATGGATCAGCCTAAAAAAAATCTGTTAAATCCTCTCTGATATAGTGCAGAAACACAGTCTGGGAGGAGTTCCTGCTTTTTAAGTAAGGTTCACATGGATCCCTCCAGCGATTCACAAACAGCCATTTGTTTAGAGCAAGGGGCTGAGAGCTCTCAAATGAAGCGATGTAAGAATAGAATGTGAAGGGAGTACAGGGGAAACAAAAATTCAGTTGTTTACCCAAGTCGTTAGAATTCTGAAAAGAACTGGAAAGCCTGCCTGGTTCTTGGGAGAATCCTTCTCCTGGACAGGTGCAGCTGTGTGGCTCTTCCCCTAAGGGAGAGGAGTGAAAAGCAGCAATGGGAAATCAGGGTTGGAGGCATGAAAAGAAAGGGAACTGCACCGACGTGGGGATGTGAGGCTGAGGTTTTGCCATCAGCAAGACTAAACACACCACTCTCCAACAAAGGGGCTGAATATTCCCTAGATACGGGGTTAGTGCCGGTTTAGCTGTCTGACACATTGTTTCTTTTGTTTCAGTCTGGTTTTCTTCTTTTCTTTTGTCTCTGCTTCTGCACATGTTTGCCTGAATGTGAGGGAATTTTCTATGCCTAGTCTTCGGGAGAACACTGCCTTTGTTGTGTAAGAGTTGTGAATGAAGGAAGGGAAGTTTTCTGCTGGGGAATTTGAATGGAAAAGGTGTGAAGAGGAATGGAAGAGAAGAATCAGAGAATCGTCAGGGTTGGAAAAGAACTCCAAGTCCAACCTTTGATCAAACATCCCCGTGCTACTAAACCACTGTCCCCAAGTCTCCTTAGTGTTTTGAACATCTCCAGGTCTGGTGATTCCACCACTGCCCTGAGAATACCCTTCCGATGCTTTACAGCCCTTTCAGTAAGGAAATTTTCCCAAAATCCACCCTGTCCCTGCCCTGGCCCACCTGAGGCCGTTCCCTCTCCTCCTGTCCCTGTTCCCTGGAGCACAGCCCGACCCCCCCGGCTGTCCCCTCCTGTCAGGGAGTTGTGCAGAGCCACAAGGTCCCCCCTGATCCTCCTTTGTTCCAGGCTGAGCCCCTTTCCCAGCTCCCTCAGCCTCTCCTGGGGCTCCAGACCCTTCCCCAGCTCGGTTCCCTTCCCTGGACATGCTTCAGGGTCTTTCGGGAAAAAAACAACCAACCACACTAAACCCCAAATCCAGATCAATGGGGAAAAAAACAACAAAAAAACCCACCCCAGAATTCTTAACCCCTCTCCTCAAGAGTTTTAAGGAGGATTCAGCCTGGGTTTTGCAAAAAGAAATAACTTTGGCTCACAGGGCTGTGAAAAGTCTGTAGAAAAATGAGGGAGGTGAAAGTGCAGAAACAATCAGCACTGCTGAGATGGGGCACATAAACAGATCAAGGCTTCAAATGGAGAATCACCAGGAGGAACAAGGGCAAGAGGTGCAAAATGCTGGTGGGAAATTACCGGGGGCTTGTTGAAGCTGCACACATCCCTATCCCAAAATCTAGAGGACTTGCAGAATTGCTAAAGAAGAATCTTCTATATCCAATTGCTAAACAGCTCAATACAGGCAGAAGATTTACATCCCCAGGCACACAGAAAATTATTATTTAAATGATACTGTTTGAGATTCATCAAGCATTATTTCTGCTTTACCTAATGAGCAGTGGCTTTTCATTGAAAATAAATCCCAGTGAAAACCAAAAAGTGTTTTTTGTTTGTTTGAATTCTAAAACCATCCTGAGTTTGAAATTAGAGATGCGGTTTCACAGCTCTTTGTGTTCCTGACTTTCATAGAGCTCTTTTGTGCCTTTTTTTTTTTAATCCTCCTCTTTCTAATTAAAACCAAAATAAATTAAACAAAACATTTCCATTCATTAATTCAGCAACAAATCAACTGAATATATAACAAATATGGATATTAGAGAGGAGAATTTCTTTGGCAGCAAAAACTGCCCAGAAGCAGAGCCCAGGTTAGATGTCAAGGCAGAGATGAGAAACCTCTTGCAGTCTGCAGGGAATAAATAACAAACCCCAGAATTTTTCTGTTTTTCTAAGATGTTTCTACCTTGCCCCTCTGCCCAGAAGCAGAAGACAAACCTGTGATGGTGCTGGCATTTGAGTTTCAGATCATAACAGCAGCAAAACATTTTCAGCTGCATTTTCAGATCCTCAGCAGACAGAAAAACTGATAATACATAAAGTATAGACATTTTTCCCTAGGTAAATGAAAGAAAAGTTTGGATTGCACCTTTGCATAATTAAACCACAGCCAAGTCTGGGTTTGCCATGTTCCAGACCTGTTTTTCATAATTTCTACCACTTTTTGACCTTCATAGGATAAGGAAATGGTGGACTGAGGTGGTGAAATACCACACCTTGGGCTGAATCCTTGCCATTAATTGCTCAGGAAGGAAAGGAAGTTTGAGATCGTGTGAAAGAAGATTGTCGGGTCTGGAGGGGCCACACAAGGAGTGGCTGAGGATATTTGGTTTGTTCAGATAGAGCAGAGGAGCCTGAGAGCAGTTTATCAGGATCTGCAGCTCCTTCTGAGGGGCAGCTCTGATCTCTGCTTCCTGGGACCAGGACAGCACCCAGGGAATGGCTGGAGCTGTGCCAGGGCAAGGTCAGGTTGGAGATCAGGGAAAGGTTCTTCCCCAGAGGGTGCCAGGCACTGTCCAGGCTCCCCAGGGAATGGTCCCAACCCAGAGCTCCAGGAGCGTTTGGACAGCGCTGCCAGGGATGCACAGGGTGGGATTGTTGGGGGTCTGTGCAGGGACAGGGGTTGCACTCGAAAATCCCTGTGGGTCCCTTCCCACTCAGGACATTCTGTGGTTCTGATTCCATGATTCCTCAATTCAGTGCCTGTGCTCAATGCTTAGACTGAACTAGGATGTTAAAAATCTGGAACTTCAGTTTATGAAAAAGCCAGACAACCTTTCCCCGACCTCTGGCAAGTAACAACAAAATCCATATAAAGACAAACTTGTGGCAGCAGATCTGTCCGCAGAGCCATCTATCACCGCCCCACGGAGAGAACAGGACCCTGAGGAGGGACAATCCTGGATGAATAAACATTGGTGTCTGTGCCTGGCACCAGTTCATTATTCTGTCACGGAGATGTGATGGACTGCCCGGGAGCTGTGTAGCAAGTGTCCAGGATGGACAATTTCTGGCTGTAAATGTGTGTAGGATGAGGTGGGTGACACAGGGATGTGTCCATCAGCAGAACCACCCGGGGGTCACTCGTGAAAGCCGAGGAAATGGGGCTGTGACTGCTTGGTCATTCCACTGCCTGGCACACGGAGGGGAAATATCCTGCTGTGAAGGGCTTCCAGCAAAGAAATCTCATTTATCCTGTGAACAGCTGGATGTGCAATTGGAACCGCACAAGAACACTGGGATGGGCAAGAAAAGGTCTTTTTGGGAAACGGGAATCCCCTTTGGAAAGGCTGGTTTACACTGTCCTGTCAGCACAAACTGCTTCTCATTGTTTATGTCCTGTGACTGTTCAGGGAAGTCAAGGGAGGGTGAGGGAAAATCAGCAGCTGACGCCTAAAATTCCTGAATAATCAGTAGTGTCCCTAAGGAATATTTGTTTCCTCTGGAGTTTGTTCCAAACTAGTGTCTGAACATGGCATTAAAGTGGCTTCTCAGTTTTCCTGTGAAACGTTAAATTGAACCCTTGCCTGTGTTTCTCTCAGTGCACCGAGAGAATTTTATTTCAACATTATTGCAGGCTTCTCTACCTGAAAATTGTATTCTCTTTACCTTCACTTCTGTGTTGGAATCACAAAATAGAGGAACACTTAAAACCTTTTCTCTTCAGCTGTAGGTGATGAAAAACGAGGTAAAAGTGTCAATCTTCCTTTTTCTCCCATTCAGGATCTGTTTGCAGCGCACTTTGAAGCTTCATAAACTGGGAGGATAAGTAGCACTGGATGACTGTTGGAAGTGGGAGGAGTATTAATGGCAGAAACAGGAACTTTGTGGTATTTTATGGAGCACTGACTCATATTTTCAACAAATAGAAAATCTCAAAATGTTGCAGTTCATCCTTTGTACCAAGAAAAATGGATTATAAAGAGAGAAATAAAAGCTATTTTAATGAAACAGCCTCATAGCCTGGCAGCAAACTTTACCTGGTGAACTGGATGGAAGCCAGGAGGAAAAGAGCAAAACCTGAGAAGACATAAATCTCCTGTCACCACTTTTGCAATAACTTCTGGAATTGTTTCTGTCATTGAATAGTTACACTTAAAAACCTCTCATACATCTTGAGCGTCAGTAATTAACTTTTTCTTTCTTTTTTTTATGATTCCAGGAAAAGATGATTTAAGAGGTTTTGTCTCTCCCAGGCTCTGGCTGACAATGTTCACATCTGAGCAGCAGCGTGATGCATTAGGATTATAAACCTGGTTTACATTCCAGAGGGAATATTTGGACTTTTACATTCTGCAGACCTTGTTTGTGGTATTTTGTCCACCAGAAGAGGCTGGTATTACATGACACATTGGTATTACACCAATGTCATAGAGTTGATAATTCTAGTTATTAAAAATGTGATATAAGTAATAATAGATAATAATGTTATTATAAGTTTATAAAAATAATAATATTAAAAAGTTAAGCTCTCTGGTGTTTATAATAATGTAACCAGGGCTGTTATTTACATACTGAGAGCAATATTTAATTACATGGGGCCAAAACATTACACAGTTATAATACAGAGAATATTGGACCTTTTGCAGCTCAAATTATTTCAGGTGCAGTTTTGTTGGTTTGTGTTTGCTTTTGTCAAACAAGAGGGGTTTTCAGGGTGAGATTCCCAAATATTCACAGAATCATCACAGCTGGAAAAGGCCTCCAAGACCTTCAAGCCTGAACTTGGATAATTGTGGAATTAATGGGAAATCTTTGAAAGACCAGTGGACTTAGATTTAATTAAGAAATCCGTGAACCACAGCAGTGTAGTGCACAGTGTGAAATATAATCATTAATGTAAAGGTTAATGAGTTAATTAGCCACATTTAAGTGTTTAATTCTAATAAATGTTCACCTATTATCTGTGTTGGGAGCCATTTTGGCTCCCCTGTTTACACAGCCTACGGTTTTCTATCCCAAATATTCTCTGTAGCTACAAAATTCAACATGTGACTAGCTGGCTTTGGTTAAAAAAAATAAAAAATTAAAAAAGGAGTTATGGCCTTGATTCTAAATCTTGCTTTTTATTTCCAACCATAATATAATGGACTTGAGTGAGGTTTAAGACACATCCTGGAGCAAGGCATAATAATTAATCTGCATGACTGGACCTAGCACAAATCCATCTTGGAACTGCAGTTCTCCTCCTTGCTCCTGGGCAGCAGCAAAATTACACTGAGCAGAGCAGCACCATGGGCTGTGCTGGCCCAGTCAGCCTGAAGAGCCAGCAACGATGGCACTGTGGGGCAGAAAATACTGAAAAAATAAAGATTTTCAGATTTCCCCAATGAGAACACAAATATATCAGCGGAACTTCGAGTCTGTAAAAATACCCAAAATATTTTTCTGTTTATAGCCAACATGTAAGTGGCTGGGGGAGTAAAGTGAATTATTTCCCATGGAATGATCCATGATCATTGTTTCCTTTGTGGGAACGGGCAGTTTGAGCTCAGCCCAGGCCTGAAAGGTGAACACACAGTGTTAACTGAAGTGGTTAATTAATATTAAATTAAAAAAAAATATTTGCAATGAGTGGATAGATCTGATTAATATTGTTGTGATTTCTTCAGAACAAAATGGGAGCAACATGATTATTACATGGGCTGTAATGAAAGGAATCTTGAAAAAGAAACAAAATTGTCATTTTTGTTTCTCAGTTAAAAACCCAAACAAGTGATTTGTAATTAAACTTATTTACTATAGAGGGCAAACATTTGGGGACATTGGGTGGATTAAAATATGCTCCTGCACGTGTAATTTACCCAAGAATGTAATACAGACTGCCCTTGTTAGCATTGCTGTTGGGAATGGTCGAATTATTGTTTTAATTCAATATTTTGGATGCTTTTGTAGAGGGATATATCTACAGTTTAGCTGCAGATTCACATTTCTGTGCTTTCTTCAGAGCATCCATAGCCCATCATTCCTCATGGTAATAAATCCAGTTTCTAAACCCACAACAGTGGAACAGCAAACCCAATATTCCACTGGGAAAATGTTCCATGGTGCTGAAGTCCAGGCTGGACATTGGGGCTTGGAGCAGCCTGGGACAGTGGGAGGTGTCCCAGCCATGGCAATGGGTGGGATGGGATGGGATTTGATGTCCCTTCCAACCCAAACCATTCTCTGTTTCTGTGATTCTGTGAAACATTTTCAAATGAACTTAAAGCAGGGATATCCTGACATGGACTTGAAGTTGTGGTGTTTGGCGGAGCTTGTGCCACACTGGGCACTGTGGGCACACCTTGCCTGCCTCACCAACCCTTTGACAAGTCCAGTGAGTCAGAGTTCTGTCCTTTCTGGTCTCATTTTCACTCTCTGTGGGTGCAGATCTCAATTTTCTTTCAACCTTCCTTCCCAGCCCTTCTGTGCAGTCAGAACAAAGGCAGGAGCACCAACACACCCCTAAGGTCAAAAGACACAAATATCTGCAGGATGCAATGAGGACACCAACAACCCCAAATCCCTCAGGATTTCTTTATAACAGGAGTTCAAAGAATCCCAGACTGGTTTGGAAGGGACCTTAAAGCCCATTCAGTGCCACCCCTTCCATGGGCAGGGACACTTTCCACTGTCCCAGGCTGTTCCAAGCCCCAATATCCAACCTGGCCTTGGACACTGCCAGGGATCCAGGGACAGCCACAGCTTCTCTGGGCACCCTGTGCCAGGGCCTCCCCACCCTCACAGGGAACAATTCCTTCCCAAAATCCCACATAAATTTCTCCTAGTTTAAAAACAATTCCACCTTGCCCTATTACTGTCTGCTCACATAAAAATCCTTTTACCCTTCTTTGTAAGCCCCCTTTAGGCACTGCCAGGGGCTCTAAGGTCCCCCTTCTCCTTCTTCCTCCCTTCCCTTCCCTTCCCTTCCCTTCCCTTCCCCCTTCCTTCCCTTCCCTTCCCTTCCCTTCCCTCCCTTCCCTTCCCTTCCCTTCCCTTCCCTTCCCTTCCCTTCCCTTCCCTTCCCTTCCCTTCCCTTCCCTCCCCTCTTCTCTTCTCTCCGAACCTCTCCTCTCCTCTTCCCTTAACTTCCCTGAACTTTTCTGAATTTCCCTGAACTTCCCTTCCTTTCTCCAGGTGAACTCCTCCAGCTCTCCCAGCCTGCCTCCATCCCTCAGAGCATTGCCAGGGCCTCCTCTGGACCCAGTCCAAAGATCCCCATCCTTTTTGTGCAACCCAAACTCTGGCTCCCAGCTCTAAAATATAATCAAGTCCTGCTCCCCTGTGGCACAGACCAGACCTGCTTCAGATCCCAGGAGCCACTTCATCCTTATCCTCTTTTGCCATCCCTGTTTGCAGATCCCTCCCCACCCTTTTCTCATGGCTGCTCCTGGTGTGAATCCCCCTTTGATCTGTGTTTTCCATGCCATCCCCTCCTCCTGGCATGTCCTGGCACTCCCTCCCAGCTCATCCGAGGGGTCAGTCCCTGAGCTGTGCTGGGGACAGTGGTGCTCGAGTTCCCTTCAGTGCTGAACTTCCGCTTCCCTCCCTTCAAAGCAGGGATCACGCCTCTCCCGGGCTGCTCCCGCTGGGAAACAGGACTGTGCACAGACAGCAGGCCTTTGACTGCCCCTCTGATGCTTTTGATTGCACTTTAAAGAGAGCCAACATGAAAGCCACGGAGGAAACACGACAGGAAATATAACTTGAATCTTTCATAACATCAGTACATAAAAATGTCCCGACACTGCCAAGGAGCAGCCTGCTAGTCAATCTTCTGGACATTAACTGTGGGTATTTTGGAGGGATGCTTTCCAAGTTCAAAGGTCTCTTTCTTTTTCATGCATTCCTCCCCTCTGCCCCTCCTTCCAGCCACCCAATTTCTCAGTGATTCAGGCTTGCGGGAGACCCAGGGCTCATTTTGGGAAATACCTCACTCTTTACCAATTTTTCAGCTGGAAATGTTTTGATCAAAACAAAGAGCAAAATGTGGGTCCTCCTGCTTCCCGAGTTGTAGTCTAGCAAATCCAGAACTCTTCTAGACCTTCTGCAAGTTCAGCTAAATTCAGCTAAGCCTAAACTAGATTAACAACTAGAGGAGTCAGGCTTGGTATTGTACAACTTTCATTGCCTGCGGAGATGGAAGATGATCTATGACACACCCAGGGCTTGTTTTAAGCAAATCCATCCCCATTAATTGCTGATATCAGATATCTGCAATGAATTGTGAATGACATGCTCTGGATGAATGATGTTCAGTCCAAACAAGACTATTAACGTGCCATTCCCAAAGGATTAACACTCCAGCACCGAATCACTCATATATTGCTCAATATATTGCTTTCAGACTGCTGCATTAACTGAGAAGGGTGTGCATTAATGAAACTCCCTCAGAATAGATTTCCTTTTAAATTGCAGTGCATGTTTTATCTGAGTGGATTGCTAAGATATTGAAAAGTGGACTGGAAAGTAGCTAGATATTGAGGATTAATTTCCTTGGTATTATAAGAAAAATATTTCTTTCTTCTTACTGATAAGTTGTCACCAGACAAGTTCTTCGCAAAATTCCAGTTTGCAGGGTTTAGACGTAGAAGGAGATTTTGGAGAGAACAAGGGTGAAAGAGTCTCAGAAGGGTGAAAGGGAGAATGTCTCAGAGCTGAGAACACAATAAAAATCAGAAATATTTCTGGTGGTTGTTTCTGCACGAAAGAGGGGAACAAACTGGTCATTTTCAGCCTGTATTTCCAAGAAAATTGAAAGTTTACATGTGTTGGCCTGCCATTTGCCTAAAATCCTTAGCCTTATTGGCCATTTTTACTCAAACTTGGCAGAAGGACAAACAAATCAAAAACATTTAAATTGATAAATATTATATAAAGATAGATAGATAGATAGATAGATAGATAGATAGATAGATAGATAGATAGATAGATAGATAGATAGATAGATAGATTAGATAGAAGAAAAACTCTGCTAAAATACCTCAGTGAAGCACTGCATCACTCATTCCATGCGAGGCAGGATATGATCTGCTCAATGCCCAAGGAAGATTTGGGTGGCTCTGCGGATCAGGAACCACCTGGTTTTACATTTTGGACTCTGTACATCCAAAATTAACAATGACCTAGTCTAAAAATCTCTTAGACTTCGTGCTTTCACTTTTGCAGAGCTCTTTTCCTCCCCAGGCACCTGAGATGAGGAACATTGCAGGAAATAGTGACTTGTTTGCAAAACATCCCAAGTCATGGCTGTGGTTTGCCAGGAACACTTTCCTACCACCCACCATCTATTCCTGCCAATTTTTTGTTGCTCCCCATGACAGTTACATTTGCAATTTGAATAATGACTTCATTCCAGCGCTTGGAGCGTGTTTTATAGTGCTAGTTCCAGAAAAGAAAGGCAGGTAATTAGACAAATAGAGTAAAGCAGCTCAGAAGACTTTAAAGTTGTTAATGCAGAAATAAAGTAGCACAAAAAATATGACAGAATGAGGGGCCTCTAAAAATATATCCTTTAAATTGAAGGTTTCTCCTTTTTTCCCTGCATTTTTCCTGGAACAAGGCAGCCAGGTCTTTGCTAAATGCACAGATGTGCATGTTAGATGAAATTATGGGGCAGGTTTTAAAAGTGAAAGTTGGTGTTCACCTGCAGGTTCCTGGTCATAAAGCACAGCGAGGCCAGTTCAAAGGCCTGGCTTTAATTGTGGCTCACAAACATCACTCCCCGTGTCAAGTTGATAATTGGGATAGTTATTTTCCAGGATGTGCATCAGCAGCTGGGGGCTATAACCCACGGAAGCCCTCTCTGAATTGCTCATTATTTTTCAGTAATTGACTAATTTTATTCCTCACACCTGTCCTCTATAAAACCTGATGGTAGCCCAATGTCCTAAAAGAGTTGAGATAGATCTTCTGTGTCAATCCTAAAACTCTCTCCTTCAAGATTTTATGAAAAAAATGTTTCTAGAAGCTGAACTTAATCTTTTGTCAAGACACAAGTTTGCATGAGCCAGTGATCACCCTTTTATGACTTAAGCGTATTAAGACTTGCACATGGATTTGAATGAGCCAGGAATTCTGAATTTGACATGACCAGAATGTTTTTATAGCAATTGTCAGTTAAGTGGCACAAATTGAAATGCAGAGAAGCTTTCGGAAGGGATCAGTATTGCTCACGATGATGCCTTGATGCCCATTAAAGACACAGCTCTACGCTTTCCTTTTCACAGGAGAGGATTTCCAGGGGTGGAAATGGGAAGAGAGCAGATTGATCTGCTTTGCTTCAAACTGGGAATAGGAGATCAAAACCTCAGTCTCTGCTCTTGTCTAACTTTTCTAGGTGTTCTTTAAAAAGCAACTGCTCTTCCGAAATGGTTACATAACGTTGCTGATTTTGATGTACCTGCCCTTGCTTTGAAGTGCTAAAGGAGATTTCAGATTTCTTCTGCGAGTGTTTCTGTCTGTGTCGGCAGAACAGCAGAAGCATCCGGGTTTTCACAGAATTGCCTGAAGTTACGTGGGATGAATGCAGACCTTGGGATTTCAGGAAGAAACACCCACAACTGACAGACTTTGAGATCTGAAATCTCCAAAAAATACCCAAGTGACTGAGGCTGGGAAACACCTCTGAAGGTCACCCTGTCCGATTCTCCTGCTCAGAGCCGGGGACAGCAAGTTGCCCTGTTGGGTATCTCAACAACCTCTCTGACCAACTTGTTCCAGCATTTGATCAAGGTCAGAGTAGGGAAATATTCTGTTAAAGTGGAATTTTCTGACTTTCAGTTTGTTTTATAGAATCACAGAATACCCTGAGTGGGAAGGGACCCACAGGGATCATGGATCCAACCCCTGTCCCTGCACAGACCCCCACCAATCCCACCCTGTGCATCCCTGGCAGCGCTGTCCAAACGCTCCTGGAGCTCTGGCAGCCTCGGGGCCGGGACCATTCCCTGGGGAGCCTGGGCAGTGCCAGCACCCTCTGGGGAAGAACCTTTCCCTGAGAATCAACCTAACCTCCCCTGGCACAGCTCCAGCCTTCCCTGGTCCTGTCCTGTCCAGAGATCGGAGCTGCCCCTCAGGAGGAGCTGCAGCCCCGCTGAGCTCTGCCCTCACCCTCCTCTGCTCCATCTGAACAATCCCAATTCCCTCAGCTGTTCCTCATTTGACCTCTCCAGACCCTTTTCATTAATTAAAAGCCCTCCCACAAGCCAAACAACTGGGTAAAACCAGAAATCACAAGTCCTGAAATATTCAGAAGACAGTGATAACTGAAGAGGACTATAAAGGTCATAATTATTTTATACAGGCTGGAAAACATCTCTACCTGGCTTACAAAAAAAAAAGATTGGATAACAGAACTGCAGAAAATCACAGGTTTAATAAAGTACTTCCAGTTCACTCTGCCATTTTATTCCATTGGATTCTAACTGTATCCATTCCTACTGCATTTCATCAGGGGCAGTACTGAAAGAGTAAAAAAAAACCAAAAAGTTTTCAGAAATGTTTCCGTGTGGTTATCTCAGAATACCAAATAAAAGATTTAAATTGCCGTCTGGAAGTCTGTTGTTACACCTCATCAGCTGGAGCTCTGTCAGCAAAATAATAAGCAGAGAAACTTTTTGCAAATGTGTTATGGTTATTATTACTCATATGATTAAAAAAATGCTACGATTACTGCTCACCAAAGTTCAGCCTCCTGGAGGGAATAAAAGAGGTGGATAAGGATCTCCAGGTTGGCCATTTGCTGATGGAAGAAGTGGTTCCCCAAATATACCCTGAGTTCCCACAGAGCTGTTTGAGATTCCACAATTCTGTGGGGAGGGAGTCTCCAGGGCTGAGTCTCTGCTCAGGAGCTCTTCCACTTGGGGGTTTTCCACACCCTTTCTTCAAACTCACAATGCCTGATTTCCTTCAAATTGTCTTTCCCATCCTCTCCTAACTGAAAACCCCCAAACCCCCGGGGCTCCCTGTGGAAAGTTTTCTCTCTTCCTGTTTCACTGGGTCAAGTCCTTTCCTTACCTTCCTCATGCCTTTGGAAGTGAAGCTGCTTAACACCCTGCAGCTTGATGTAAAATAAATTAGCCATGTCTCAACTTTACTAATTTCCTTTTTTTTACTTTTTCTTTTTTTCTTTTTTTTTTCCCATTCATATTACAGGGAATTCTCTTTGTTGGTGTTGGAGACTGTTGCAAACTCCGTTTGTTTTTGGAGCTCTATGAGGGTTATCAATGTAAAAACGCCAGTGCTGGGAGTTGGAGATGAGGCTTTAAGTCCTTTTCTCTGAAGTGTTCCATTGAATTCCAGAAGAGGTGTAGCCTTCAGTCTCAGCTTTACAAGACCAGCGATTTTCAGAGTGCTTTTAGAACTCGAGTATTTTGTTTTCTAGGGCTCCAGGAAGGGGGAAGAGCATGGAAGGGTGGGGGGAAGCAGGCAGGTGATGTTTTACATTTCAGCCTTCTTTCAGTGGGATTCTGCTCTTTTACTTGCCCACTTTTCTTCTTTTTTTTTTTTTTTATTTTTTTTTTTTTTATGCCCATTTGTCGAATTTTCTCTGGTGGATTTACCTTCCTGTGATGCAGCCTCTGCCTGAGTGGACACTTTGTTGTCCTCATCTTCCCAAGGAAAATCTTCTGATTGAATCCCCAGGTCTTTTGAAAGCTGAGGAAGAGAATTCAGCAGCTGAGTGGGTGAAGTTTGCACATCACTGTTCGAGATTAGAGATGGGGCCAGGTCCTCCAGATGGGCTTTGCAGCCACACAGAAACACGGACAGAATAATTCCCTGATTTTTCTGGTGCTAAATCGAGTTTTGCCAGCAAACCAAGATCAGTTTGTACAAAGAGAAACAAAGAGGAAACAAAACTCTGCTCCAGGAGGGCAGCGATGGCACCCGAGGGACGGACGGGGACAGAGCCCACGGAGCTCCCCCTGCACAGGAGGCTGAATTTCCCTGTGCAGTGACCAAGCCCTGCTCAGATTGTCCAGAGAGGGGCTGGAGTCTCCTCCCTGGGATATTCCAGAGCCACATGGACACCCTGCTGTGCCCTGTGCTCTGGGATGGCCCTGCTGGGGCAGGGAGGTGGCACCAGCTCAGCCACTGTGGGCTCGTCCAACCTGCCCATCCTGGCATTCTGAGATTCCTGAATCTGGGAATAGCATTTACACACCTCGCTGTCAAACCCAGAGCCACGGGATAAACCCCCAGGAAGGACATGAGGAGCTGGAGATGTTTGAGATGAGAATGGTTTGGTGTGAAAACCACACTTTGAGGGATCATAGAATGGATCGGTTTTCAGAGCAAAATGCTGTGGTTTTCAATTGTGAAAGTTGATTTCTTCTTTGGAAGAAAGCAGCATGATCCAGGGGAAGGGACAGGAATGGGCAACCTGCATAAGTTCCAAATTAAAGCCCAAAATGACTTTTCTTATCTGTGGAGACACAGCTGGCAAAGATGTATTAATTTGGTATTCATGCCTCATCCAAATACAAGGAGCCTTTCAGACAAAAGTAATTGGAAATCCTTTGAATATTGTGTGTGGGTTTGTGGTATGCTTTAGATTAATTTATTTTAGAACTTTATGTAAAAAGTGCTTAGTAAAGGTATATTAAGGTATATGTTCCTGACATTTCAAGCAGGTATTGTTCTGATGCAGAAACTCAAGATTTGTTTTTTGAGCCAGACACATCCCTAACAATTAACAAACACCAGTAACAGAGTGAAACATTTAAGTGATTGCATCAAATGGGTAAGTCAGCTCCATAGTGACACAGAAATAAGTTTTGAGACAATTGACTTGTCCTTCCCACCTTCCTCAGTGTCCTGGAGGGGACAAAGTCCTTGTTTCTGTTTGTGATGGAGATCTCTGGGGACAAAACACATATTTTGTGCTTTGTAACAGCACCTGGGATAGGATTTCTGTCATTAACTCTTCCCCCCCTTCCCCAAAATGTGCAAAGCACCGCTGACAGGCGTTTAAAAATTCATCTTCACATTTTTGGTGTGGTTTTTTTTGTTTTGTTTTGTGTTTTTTTTCCTTTTTATTCTGACATGCTGATTAGTCCCAATTCTGCTTGAAGTGAATTCTTGCTGGGAACTGGAGAAATTTCATATCTACTAAAAGCCATTTCACCCTCATCTTAACCTTTTTAGGAGCAGGGATCAAGTGGGGTACAGACACAATGATTTGCAGAAACCACAAGGAAAAAAGTAAAGCAAGAATGGCAGTTGTTTACACTGGAAAAGATAGGTCATAAAAAAGGGTTTTTGCAAAGAGGAAGACAGTTTTCTGAGCCTGTGATGCTTAGCAGAAAAAGTTATGGAAATAAACTGCCTTGAAATACTCAAATCAGGCACCAGGCAGACTTTGAGACTTTCAGAAATTCCGTATGATCACATCAACAGATGCTTCCCAAAGTCTTTTGCTTTCTCTAGTCAGACTTTTTACCATTTTTAGAGCCCTCCTAAAGATAGATGACAGCTATAATCTGTGCTTTCTTTAAAGAAATCCCATTAAACTCCAGGCTCCCCAATTGCATCTTCAAGCAGTTTAAGCCACTCCTGCCCCTGTACTGATCCTAGCAAAGACGATTCCACAGAGATAATTTTAATTCTGTAGGTATTTTAGCCTATTAGGAGACACCAGAGTCTGCAGCTGATACATTGCCCTTTTTTATTTCTCTGAGGAAACCTCTGGTATTTAATGCTATCAGGTTGCAGTGGTGCACCATTATTAATTCCTGAGCCTGGCTGTTTTGTCCCCTTTCCAGAACCCCCTCTCCACGTTGCAATTCCCCATTCCCAAAAGCTGAGCGTGGAGCCATGGAGAGGAAAACACAGATGAGAAGTTTCCTGATGCAGCCTGGCTAAGACACGATCACAACCAGGTTAAATGTATTCCTTCTCCACACATTACTCTAGAGGTCACACAACATCTAATTTATTTCCTTGCCTTGCACATTTCACACTCCCCTGGATGTAATTCCTTCCAATTTTCCCTGCTGTCGGTAACTGGTGTGCCACATGGCCCTCCCCTCCAACAGACTCCCCCTGATTATTCCCTGTGTCCAGTAACAGACAGGGATCAAACTTTCCCCCAGGCCTGCTTCCCATTTCTCTCTCTCACTCTCATTCCTTTGGTAGGGACACCAAGCCCTCATGTATTTTTTAGGAAGGTTGATATTTCCTTAAGAAGGAAAAAGCCCTACCCCACAGAACTCCCAGACCTCACTCTTTGTCTCAAATTTCACCTCCCCTTGTGATGACTTTCAGAAAACTCCTTTAGTGCAGGCAGGGATTTCACCCCATCCTGCTTTACCTTTAAATTCCAGTGAGGCAGAAGTTGAGATTATTTTGTAAACTGTCACGGGGAAAATGGAATATCAAAGAAGATAAATGCTCCTTTTTGTTTTCAGCTCTCAAAGCTCTTCTTGTTGCCACTTTGATTGCTTTCCTGGAAAGGTTCTCGGGGTCTGCATCTGGTGGTGGCAACAATTTTGTAATCGTGGGAGTCTGAGTTCCAGCAAGCAGATACTGTTTACATCTGGTTTTAAACAGCAGAGGAACTGATCTGTAATTTTTTGAAATGATCCATACAAATCCTGGTGCTATAGACCCTCTCACTATTCCCCAGCTTCCAGTGGTTCAGTGTTCCATGAGAATGGGATTCAGTGCTTTATTTCTCTCTCAGTTATTCCCAGGTTTTCATCCTGTCCCAGCAGGAACCAGGATTTTTTTGCACCCAACATCTTTCCCTTCCAGTGTTCCCCAAGTGTAGAGAATCTGTTTTTTTTTGTTCTCTTGGCAGTTGACTGAAATTGGTTTTCCTTGGCTTTCACATTTATCTGGAATTTATTTGAAGAAACACCTGCAAGCCCAGAGCACGGGAGGTTTTGAGAAGGAGAAGGAAATGCATGAGGATGTCCATTCCACCTCCCTTCTTTCCTAACCAACTCTCCCCTCCACATCCCCACTGCTTCTGCCATTCCAACCCCATCTGAACTCCCTTCTGTGGGGTTTGGAAATCCTGAGTTGGGTGATTCAGGAAGACAAAAGACATGTGTGCTGTCTGTCACATCAGGCCTGCTGGAATGATTCCTCTGTGAGGCTGAACTTCTCTTTGAAATGTTCTGACATTGGTAAAAGGTGTTTTTGCCAGAGGATAATGGAAATTCAGTAGTACAAGGACTCATAATCTACCTTTGAGGAGGTTTCACAGAGCTCAGAAACCTCCCAAGCAAGTGATCAATTCGGAATTAAGTGTAGACTTTTTTAGAAGTCAAATCCACTTTGATTCCACATGGTTTTGCTGCGGGAATGTTCCTTTCTGTGACACAATTTTCCTCAAAAGAGCGAAAATTACTGTTTCCATTATATATAGAGGCATCCCAAAAAAACCTTACCATTTCAATAGGACCTGTTGGCTTTTGGTTTTTTTATGCCACTTCCCCTTCCCCTTCCTCTCCACCTTCCCCTTTTCTTTCCTTTTCTTTTTCAAGGGAGCTTCACTGGAATATAACATCAAGGTACTTCTTTAATTACATTTCTAAATCAGATTTCATGCCTTTTTCTATGATCTACCCCAAATTAATTTTTTTTAGGATTCAGATCCATCCCATTTACCCATGGCTGTGTATTTTCATTAAATACTTTGCCCCAGAACCTATTAAGTCCTGGATGTCATGGGAATGAAAAACCTGACCAATAATTCAATCCAAATATAGAAATGGAAGATGGAGAATTCCTGTTTGAGAGGATGCACATGGAAAAGGTGAGGGGAAATAGGTACAAGTTACTGCTGGGGAGATTTTGGGGAGATTCAGGGACACCTCCCGCTATCCCAGGGTGCTCCAAGCCCTGTCCAACCTGGTCTTGGACACTCCCAGGGGTCCAATCTTCATTTCAGGAATTTCTTCAATTCCCTCTGTGCCCTGCTGCCTCTTTAACAGCTCTGAAGGAGCAGGTTCCTCGCTCTTACTGCAGCAATTGCCTTTAAACAGCCCATGCCCATGAAGCCTTGGAGATCACTTAGGCTGTCTCTCTTCAGCAGAGCCAATTGCTGCTCTCTCAGGATGCTGCAGTCCGTGGAAATCTGGGCTAAAATACTGCAGCAGCTCCTGAGCACCAGCATCTCCCAGTGCCTGGCAGGGAGAACAAATCATAACTCAAATTAACCTCGCTGGGTAATGAAATTTTGTTGCGTGTCATTATGTTACATTATATAGCACCTATAAATCAATCCCAGCAAGCCATTCGCCTCAGTGAGGGGCTTTTGTGTGAAGCTGGAATCCTCCCGAAGATTAATCTTTAAAATAAACGGGAATTCCAACGTGGAAAACACAAGATTTAGTAAAACGACATGATTTTTGACCCTCAAAACACTTCACTGCGTTTGAGAACAAATAGAGGTGACTCTTGCACATTGTATTTCATATCATTTAATTCTAACAAGGAAGCTGGTTTTCCTGACAACATTCCAGAGGGAAATATGCCCCAAATCCAGCTGTCACACTTCATGCCCTCCTCCTGCACCATATCCCACCCTCCTTTCCATCCCGAGTGCTGATCTGGATTTCCAGAGCCTCCAGCCATTTGTTTGCAGTTTAGCGAGAACATTTCCAGGTTTCTGCTGCAGAAAAATCCATCTACAGACAATTTTGGTGTTTGAAGTGCTCTGCTGCATCGGAAGGTGCTGCCTTAAAAGGTTTTTAATTGATTGCTTGGAATGTTTCAAAATTAATTGGGCATGTTGCTTCCCGGGCATTTTGCTTTTCCAAGTATTGTGTTGTACACTTATTTCAGTGTCCAAGCAGAGCTTTCAGTAGGATTGGTTTTTATGTTCCAGGCCAATCCTTTTCAAAATGCTGTGGAGTTAAAAAAAAAAAAAAAACGGAAACAAAATGTAATTTTTTTAGCTTAATTTTTGTGATTTTCTTCATTCCACGCTGAGATTCTTCACACCATTTTAGAGAGCACAATTATGGAAAAGTGAATCTGGCCCGATTCACCATCATTTTCCCTGGGTTTATGTGGAGTAAGCGTTGCTTTTAATGCCATTACAAAAGCATAAAACTAAAATAAGGCGGCAGTAATTCAACTCCAGCACACATCCCAGGTAGTAAAAACGTCTGTGGGGGAAGAGCTTCAAATATATTTAGATAAATAGAAGCTTCAGCCTCCCGACACACAGAGGGTTGTGACCATCCCTGATCCGTGGCAGATTTCCCACTCCTGTCCCCAGGAGCTGAGGGCAGGCTCTGCCTCACAGACCCTACAAAATCATCAGCATTTGGGGTTGGCTGCTTCATCTTCCCCAATGCTGCTGCAGAAATCAGATTTTCAAAACCAGAGCACTGAAAATGCTCAGTCCTGGAGTTGCTCAGTGATTCCCAGCAGCCAAACTCATCCCTGGTGCAGCTCCATCTGTTCCCCATGAAATTATGTGCACTGAATTTTGCCCAAAGTGGTTAAAAGCTCGAGGAGCCGTTAATTTTTGGGAATTTTGGAGGCGCTACCAACGTGGGGAGGAGAGGGGTTCGTGGTGTAATTTGGGAGGCAATGGGTAAGAAAAGGATTTAATTAAGGGTAATGGGAAAGCATTAAGGCAAAGGGAGTTTGCCAGGAGGTTGATTTAAAAACATATACAAATTCTCAGTGCTCTGATCAATTTAACAGTTCAGTAGGCACCAGAATAATGTTGGAGTCCCACTGTTTGGAGCAATTAAATGCTTGTGTTTAAAATAGCAAAACCACATCCACCACAAATAGAGTGTGACACGGGTCCCTTCCATCTCCAGGTGCCTCTGTTTTGAGTTTTTTTCCCAGCAGGATGGCAAGCCTAGAAAAATATGATAATGTTGCCTATTCCTTGGATTATTAATTTGCCATATTGGAGTCTCCGCTCTTTGTTTTAAGGTTTGGTTCCACCTATTCTGACAAAATGCAGTTAAATGGGAGTGACAGGACAAGGGGAAACAGCCTTAGGATGGAGGACAACGAGGTTTGATGGGATTTTGGGACGGAATTGTTCCCTGTGAGGGGCTGGAATTAAATGATCTTTGGGGACCATTCCAGCCCAAATCAGTCCGGGATTCTGTAAGGGCAGAATGTAATTTCAACTTCCTTAAATGTAAATCCTTTTCCCCTCTTCATTGTTTGCTTTTCTTCTCTCCAAGCAAACCACAATTAAATAAATTGCTGAAATACTGAGGAAAGCAGTAAGATTTTCCAAAGTGCCCTGTAAATTGGAAGAATAATCATCAATGTCAAAAAATGGCGAGTTCCTGTAGTGCATCATTGGCTCCAAACCCCTTTAAAAGGTTTGTACATTAGTTTATAGCTGCTTATTTACACCCCATTCCAGGAGTGTTTAATGCCATTGATTTCCCCATCTGGACACATCATTAAAGGACAAGGCAGACTCGTGCTCTCGAGAGGAATTATTGAGTGGGCTGTTCCAGAGGGAGAGGATGGGGAAGGCCTGGCAGGAGACAGACCCAGGGGGCTGAGGAAGTGTCCCTGTGATTCCTCAGCTGTCACCTGGCAGCCTTTTGGGGACAAAACAGATGGAAACACCTTTAGCTGTGCCCTGATGGCAGCACCCAGGTGTTCCTGTGCACAGCTCCAGCTTGGAAACGCTGCCAAAGCATTTCTCTGTTTTGCCATTTGTTTGGTTTTCGGTACCTCTTTTGTTCATTCATCCATCTTCACAGATGTTTTCCTCAGGTGGATCAAGTTGCTTCTCTGACCAAACCTTCCCAGCACACCCCAGTCAAGCAAAATCATTCCAGTAAAAACAATTTAATTCATTCCAATGCTGATAGGAAAACACTTAACATTTGGATTGTTTAGGATACGTTTTTCTCCTGATTATTTTTCACCACAGAAATGATTCTGGAGGTGATCATTGACTGCTGTCTGACAATGTGATTTTGTGCAGGCTGGTGACCCAGACACTGGCCATGTCAAAAGCAAATCCAAAACCGTGAATTTGAACTGGAGTCAGATTAAATCTAAACAGACCATCTTCAGACAGGAAAAAAAAAGCAATTCTGATTTGAATATGCTGACGTGAGGTGGGCATTTCTTGCAGAGGAGGTTATGGATTGATGAGGACATCAGCGGGATGAGAAATAAGAGGAGGGGCTCGAATGAAGAGCCCTGCAAAGGCTGCTGTGAGTGCCGTGACCTTTTGAGCAGGACTCTGGGAGATGAGAAGAGACAGATGCGAGCCACGAGACCTCCTTATCTCAGATCTCATTATCTCTGAGGCTCAGGCATGGGTCAGGTCACGGGAAAGAGACAGGAGATATTACCCCGTGTGTGACGAATCCTCATGGCAGTGCTGAGCCCCGAGAGTAATGGCAGGTATTTCCCACTGCTCTGATCCTGTCCTGCTCCTTCCAAACCCCTGCAACTGCTGCATTTAATCCCTCCCAGCCCTTCCTCAGCCTCCTTCCATCATTTCCTCCTGGCACACATTTTGTCCAGAGAGCTTTCTACTCGAGCAGCTCACCTTTCAGAGTGTGTTTAAAAACACACCCACATCATATCAATCAAAAGACCTTTCAAACAAATGAAACACAAGTTCTGAGTAAAACCCTTCAGCTGCAAGTAAAATAACAATAATAATAACATTTTTAGAAGGTCCTTTCAAGTTGCAGGTTTTTCTACAGCATGAACAGTATTTGCTTTCCTGTTCCCATCCATCTCTCTTTCATTTGTGTGTCCCTGCCTGATGTCACCTCCCCTCTCTTCCTAAGGATTGTCCTCACATCTTCAGATTTATGGAAGAAGTTTTAATCTCTTCTTCCAAGGGTAGATTTTGACAGCCCAGCTCTGAAATGCTGGATGATCACCCACCATTACCCCATTTCCTAAAGCGAGGATTTCAGGTTTTTATGGAGGTGATATGTGAGAGCAACTACAGTATTTTCTAGGCTGGACACTTTTCATGGGTTCCCAAAGCGGTTTGGGTTGGGAGGGATCCTAAAGCCCATCCAGTGGCACCCCCTGCCTGTCCCTCCCTCCCCCTGCCCCTCATCTCTCCTCATGATCCCCTCAATCCATGCCCTTCCAGGCTGTCCTTGGCCCAGGTCGAGCAATACTGAAAATCTTGCATCCAATAAAGCTCAAAAATCCCATCATTCCACACAGACATTTCAGAGGATCTGCCCTGCCCTGGCAGGTCAGCTCATTTTATGAGTCACCTGCCACAATTTTATTTTATCCCAGTGAAGCCAGAAGGAACAGAAATGGCAGGAACCTGCTTCAAATGTCAACCTCATTAGGCTTTTAAGCAAATTACCTCAAATGGAAGTTACATATTTTTAGCAGAAACCACAATGATTTTGTTTGTTGCAAGCAGTCCACTGGTACCCGCTCACAACTGTGAAATAAAGATGAGTCGATAAATGAAGATAATTTTTATTTTCTGCTGTGCTAACAGTGCTGCTGCTCTCCATTCTGCTTTATGGCTGGTTTGGGTGTGATCTGAGAGGGAAAAGAGAGAGCCCAGTCACCTCCTCACACCCTTTAGCCTGTGTTTGAACTGCAGAGCCAGCACCACAGCCGTAATTTCACCTACACGCAGGCGACAATTACGGGATTTTTCATCCCACTGCGTGTTCTGCCTCCTGATTGTCTCATTGCAATAATGCACTATTGATAGGCCGCTTTCTGAGCTGCTCTCTAATATTTTACTCCACCAAATGCGATCTGCTGTTATTGCCTGATCCTTCTGGCAGTGCTGTGCCGATCCATCCCTGTGCCAGCGAGATTGTACCTGGAGGAACAGCCCCCAAAAGGGTTCATTTCCTCATTTCCTCACCCACCCAGTCCATAAAACACCTCCCAATGTCAGCTAAAATAGAGTCAGAGGTCCAGCCCAGTTGCAAATATTGGCTCCAGGTTGAGCCTCTGCGGGATCCATGAATCCACAAATGAAGGAGGGAGCAAATCACCATAAATTCCAGCAGGAATATGAGAGGCAGCTAAAAGAGAGGCTTTTGTGGATGGAAATTGAAGCTCCTGGAGCTCAGTCGTGCTGTCAGATGTTTAACTTCCTAGCGTGAGAGGAAGTTATTTAGCCAGGAGGGAATTAACAAAGAAATGCTTTCATAATTGCAGTTTTTAAATTGTTTCTCTTATCATCAAATTATAATCATGCATGGAAGTGACAGAGGGAGAGAAGTTCAGAACATGAGGAAGCATGAGCAGGATGATTAGCATGTTCTCCCTAAGGGATGGATCCCAACACAGAAACTCAGTGGAGTTTAAAGATCAGGCGCAGAATTGCTGGGCATGAAGAGGAAAAAAAAAAAAAGATTTGCAGTGTGAAGCTTGTTTAAACCAAATCCATCAGGCACATTTACATTGGCATAAATAGTTTCACATTTTCTAAGGGATCAGAGTTCTGTGGGTGCTCCCTTTCTCAGCAGCTGATAAGAGAGAAGCATTATATCAACTTGAGGATAATGTTTTGTCAAATGTTGACAGCATTTGAAATCAATGATCAGCTCAAGCAGTGGTTAAACTTGGTTATTTTTATAAAACAAATTAAATCTTGTTTTTTGATGATGGAATAATTTCTTCAGTGCTCAGCTCTGGCCTATATTTTTTGACTCCTCCCAATAAAGGGCTTAGGACAAAACAGTGGGTCCTTCGTGCTCCAGCAGGGCCATCCCAGAGCACAAGGCACTACAGAACTCTGAAATGCCCCTTGTTGGATCATGTCAGGGCTACCACAATCCTTGGGAGCTGCTCCCTTGTGAGCCCTGACAGCTTCTCCAGCCACCACATGCCATGTGCTCACTTTTACCCCAGGGAAAAAGATTTTCGTGTTGAATTTGAAATCCCACAATGTCCTGAGCTGGAAGGGACCCATGAGGATCAAGTCCAGTTTCAGTGTCAGGAGCTGTGTGTTCCCTGTTAGAGATACTCCTTTTCTTTCCCTTTTGCCCTAACGAATTCTTGTTTCTTCTTTTGCTTTTATAGATGCCAAATTTGCACCTGTTGGGCCCAAATTCTGTCAGGTTTTAGTTTAAATCATCACTTTAAATGAGTCAGAGAGATTTTTGTGTTTGAAAAGAGTGGGTTGCAGAGTTTCTGCTTGTCCCCAAGGCGCAGGCACAGAGCAGAGGTGCCGCTCTCTTTGCCTCACAGGATTTTCGCAGAAACATTCCACAAACTGGCACTTTCCCCACTGAATCCCAAAGGGAAACTCTTCTCCTGCAGCAAAAGCATTTCTAACACCCAGCTTCTCCATTTCCTCTCCCCAGGACTGCTGCTGAAGAGGAACATCAGGCCTGTGCTCATTTGTCCACCGTCTGCAAAGGAGGATTCTGGATACGTGCTAGAATTCCAGTTAAATTTAGCTAAGCAGGAGATTTTTTTTTGTCACTTTACACTGGAAAAGCACTTTAGAAATGTGCAGGCAAATAAAAAACAAACCTGTTCCAATCTGTTTACAAAACCTCAGCGCTGTCACTGCAACGCAAACACTTTTGTGTTTTTCTGTACTTGGGTGTGAGACATTCCCTGTCACCGGCGCTGTTCGCAATTACCGGGAAGCGAGGCGGAAAACAACAGCTCCAGAACGGATTAAAGTAAATGAAGTCTGAGCTCTTGTTTGAAAGGTTGTTGTTATATGAATAAATATTTAATCCTCTCAGCTTCGTGGGTCCCTAATTGATCTTTAACTGTTATAATTCCTGGACGTTTCTCATCAGCTCCTAATTGTTGGTGTGAGGGGGAATTGAGAGGATAAGGACAGTGGTGGTGGGAGATTGGTACAACGTGGCAACACAATTAATAAAATATTTACAAAGGCTCTTTGCTGGAGAGGAAGGGCTTCAAGTTCCTATCAGCTCCTGCAATGTGCTTCTCACAGCTGCAGGGTCATATCCCAATAAACCACCAGTAATAATTCAGAGTTTAAACCCAGATTGGGTGAAACTATCAACAAATTCGATTGGTGAAAGCTTTCCATGTTGAAGGAGGGAAAGCACTTCAGAGCACTGAAAAAAAGCTTTTTGGCTGTTTTTTGGGAAATCTCTTCCAGGATTCATGGAGCATGTTAGGAAAAAACCCTTTATGATCCATGTATATTGTTTTAATCAAAAATATAGTTCTACACCCTGCCATGGATAGGGACATCTTCCCTTAGACCAAGTATGGTGGCAGTAATAATAAAAAAAAAAAAAAAAAAAACCAAAAAATAACATAAAAATAATAAATTAAAAAAGAATAAAATAAATAATACTAAATATTTGCAGAAACAATTAAAACATTGTAGCAGCAAATGTGCTACAAAACAAGTTTAAGAAAATGTTTCTCAAGAAGAGCAGAGCTTCCCTTTGGGATTCTGTGTGATAAGTGATACTTTGTGGAAGGATTCTGTGTAAGTGCCTTGTGCAATGAGAGTGACAGATCTGCTTTCTGCTCATGCCTTGGTGGCAAAAAAAAACCCCAAAAACAAAATACTCCCAATAATAACAATAATAATAATAATTATTACTATTATTATTGCTATTATTATGATATAAGTGATTGTACTGTTTTTAAATTACAAATGCTGCTCTTAGGTTGATATTATTATTTTTATTGATGTGATTATTATTTAAACTGGACAGACGATGGTAACTTCCACGGTACTGAAAAGGCAGCAGCCTTTGGTTATGTTTATTATTCAGTTTTGAGTTCCTTACCATGATAACCAGGAAGCAGCAAACAAATTTAGGCACCTCCAGCAGAAAGGAATTTTGCATTGCGCACAAGAAAATGGTAATTTTGCTCTCTGTTTTGATTTTATTTGCAGCAAAGATAGATTTCTGGATTAATATTATATGTAATGGGATTAGAGCATGATGTTGGATTTGTTTTAATCAGTGGTGCAAATCGAAGTGAGGGTTGGCAGCAAATGATCTTTGAAGTCCCAAATCATTCTGTGATTCCTTGTCTCCAGATCATGTGTTACACTTATAAAACCGTCCTCCAAACAGTAGATTTATTATTACATTTTGTTGTTCTGCTTAATAGATAACATGATTTATATAATTTTGGGGTTTTTTTGCAACTTTCCTTAAGGAGTAACAGAGCTCTTGCCACATTTGCTGCTGCACGATGGCTTTTGCTGGTGGAAGACTCCTGCCACCACTTTGGTGACAGCTAACTATTGAAATCTGTTGGAGGATTTCAGCCATAATTAATACTCTGCTAATACATTCCAGCCTTCATGCTTTGGTGGGCACAGACATTGCCTCGGAAATCAGAAGTGATTGAAGTGCCCTGGAAAGCATATGCTCATTCTGATTTTTATCCTGGTGCCACAGAAATTTCAAATGCGCTCCCTGTGAGCAGGAAATGAAATATTGTTTTCTGAACACAGGTCAGGCAATTGGCCGTGGTGTTCCCAGGTCACGAGTGAGCAATTTGCATCAGTTTGCATATTTATATTTGAGAAAGATGAGATCTGCTGTTTAATTTCTTCTAAAATGCTTCTCGGTGGATGAGAAGAAATGTGCATTTGCATGTGATCCTTTGTGACACGGTGCAATATTTGTGAGCATTGTGGGTGAATTTAAATTACCCCTGGCTGGCTGGAACAGCTCAGAGCTGGCTGTACAATGGCACACACAAATAGCAATGTTCATGGGGTTTGAGACAAGAGTCCTGTTCCAAATTAATGCAGATGGGGGTGTTCACCTGGAGAAGGGAAGGATCCAGGGGGAGCTCAGAGCCCCTTCCAGGGCCTAAAGGGGCTCCAGGAGAGCTGGAGAGGGACAATTCATCAGGAACTGGGTGACAGGACCAAGGGGATGGCTTCACACTGGGAGACAGTGAGTTTAGGTTTGATATGAAATATTAGGAAGGAATTGTTCCTTGTGAGAGTTGTGGGGCAGATTCTCAATCTGCCCCATCCCTGGAAGAATACTTCTATTCCACAGAGTGAATTTTGTTTCATCTTGTTTGCAATTCCCAGCTGATTTAAGAAATCCTTTTACCAGATCTAGAAACACTGAATGACAGGATTTCTTAGGTCAGCTGGGATTTTTGAACTGCCTCTCTGAGAGTTCACTGTGGCGCTCCAATCGATGGAGACAGACACAAATTCACCTCTATGAGTAGGGGGGCTCAGGAAACTGGGATCTGTGGCCCCATCCATGGACCCAGTGGCATTCCTGTCCAATCCTGCTGCCTTTGGGACTGCTGATCCCATAGGATCAGTAGGGACAGCTCCATTTACCCCATAGTCATGGCTGTGATGAGGGGGGGCTTATGGGACAGGCTGATGGTAGCACCACGCTGCATAACTGGCTAATTAAAGTCACTCCACTTTCTGATGTTTTTCTTAATTAGTCCCGGGGGAAATGGGCAGGATGTTCAATTTCCATGCTGATTAGAAACAAGAAGCCTTTGCAGCTCAGGTTTTGTTTTGAAGAAAAAGAGAGTGGCAGCTGGAGAGTCATCAGAGGGTGGGAGCAATGAGCCCGTGGTAGGACCACTTTAAACAAACAATTTCTGCAGGCACATTCTATTTTACTCCCCATTCAGCAAGTTTATAATGGACATCAACCAAAAGAGTCATAATTGTACATCTCGCTGAAAAAGAGTAGGGTCAGATGGGATATTGGGGATGAATTGTTCCCTGTGAGGGTGTGGAATGGCACAGGGTGCCAGAGAAGCTGTGGCTGCCCCTGGATCCCTGGCAGTGTCCAAGGCCAGGTTGGACTGGGGTTTGGAGCAGCCTGGGACAGTGGAAGGTGTCACCATGGGGTGGCACTGGATGAACTTCTGTCCTCCAACCCAAACCAGCCTGGGTTTCTATCATTCTATATCCGCAGCTCATAACTTTAAAAATGTTCACAATAAAAAGCAAAAGAAAGTATTGAGGAAACAAAAATCTTCATTCATTTTTGCCTACCATAACATGCAAAGAAAACTTGTCTTTTGAGTAAAAATTGGGGTTTTTGAAGATTGTTTTGGTGCCTCGTAGCAGCACATCCCTGTGTTTTGCACTGAGTGCTGCTCTGTGAGACACCCGTGGATGAAGAATGTGGAACCAGTGCTTTAGAGCAGCAGAACAGGTTTGGCAGGGTGAAGAAAGGAATAATTCTGCTTTTTCTGGTGGGATCAGCCCTGGAGCGTGGGCTGTGCGTGTGCATGGAATGAGGAGCAGTGAGGAGAGGGATTTAAAGTGCAGATCCAGAGGGGTAAAGTGCTCAGTGCATTAGAGTAAGTGGCAGAGGAATCATGAGCTGCAGCTGCTCGGAAACATTTAGCAAGTTGTAACCTAGCAGAAAATGAACTCAGTGCTCAAATCAGCGCACTAATTAGAGCTGAGCTTCGTTCTGGAGTTTCACCTCTTCTTTATGGCATTTAACTTATAAAAACCCCATGTGAACAGGAGAGCTCAGCTCGTTCTTCCAGCTGCGTGCAGGAATTATCATTCTGACAACGAGACTGCGTTACAACTGGTGCAAATAAACCAGCAGGAATCTTAATTTAATCTTTTTTGCCTATACATGTGGATGCACCTATACATAAATGTTGGACCTTGATGGAATTTTATTGAAGACGTTAAAATCTCCTGGAAAAAAAAAAAAAAAAAAAACAAATCCATCTATTAACCTGTCAGATTCCCATTTTTAGAGGAAGTATATTTATTCTGTTTGTTATGAGTATAAACGAGGATCCATCCCGCCTTTACGAGCCAAATTGAGCCAATTTAGGCTGATGAAGGAGCTGCTGAACGCAGCAGCTCACCCAGAGTCCTGTGAAAGGATTTATTGCCACACACATAATTCATCTCATTTTGTTGTTTCTGCACCTTAATATTCAACTGTAAAACTCCTTACCTGGCTTGGGTGGAATGCGTTTTTATGGCTTTTGCCGTAGCTAAACCAGGGTTTGTGGTTTAGTTGTGGGGATTTGCACTGCTGGCAAGAGGCAAGGGCAGGCTGCTGGCTCCCTCCCACCCCATATTCCCATGGGAATGGCCTCAGGAGATGGGACAGGATCCCCTGCGTGGACATCTCCCACATCCCCCTGTTTAGACACACCAGGAACAGTGTCTGACCCACCGGAAAAAAAAAACCCTGAGAGTTACCTCTGGCAGTGGGATTGGGAGTGGGAGACCCCTGCAGCAAGGGAGAAAGGGATAAATCCCTTCTCAGTGCACATTTGGGGATTTCCCTCTCAACTGAGACCTTTTCTGTAGGAAAAGCTTTCTGGGATCTCCTGGTTTCCACCCCAAGGTTTTTCACTGGACGAGGAAATCTTTTCCCTTTTTTCCTCTGTTAACCCTTTCCTTGGGGTTTTACAGAACTGAGTTTTGTCCCAGCACAAAAGATTCTCTTGTGCTTCTGTGGCACCTGCAGTCCTGGTCAGCACGCTGGAGAACAGCCTGGGAAATTCAGCACTGAGCAAATCAAATGACTCCTTGTTAAACCTACTCAACATTCTTCTGCATATCAAGGAGGAAAAGGACTTAAATGTATGTTATAAAAGAAATATTTCTGGGGGGATAATCCACAGAGTGTCAATTTAGGGATTGCTGAAAGCTATTTGGAGTTTGTTCCAGGTCAATTGGAGCTTTAGGGGTTGATTATGAAGAATCCTGATGTCTCTGATTAGCTTTTAATGAAAAGATGGGAGACTTCAGTTATTGGATTATCAGCTGCTTTTCTTTCCTCAGCAGACAAGCAATCCCCAATTTTCTGTGTGCAGAAGTCCCAATATTAAAGGAAAGGCCCCCAGAGTGCAAAGGGCATTAATGATTTTGTAATTATTACAACCTTATTTCAGAACGAGCGGATTGGAAATGTTCTGATTTAATTTTGAGCCAATTGTAAAAGCTCATTTCCTTAGATGCAAAATTCCAAACCTCCCACCTTAACTGAGTGCACTTTTGCTCAGAATTTCTACCACAGGCACCTAAAATCAGAATTCAGACACAATTGGTGCCGGATTTGCAATTTGACAGGAGACCTTTAGGAATCCTGGCAGTTTGCTCCAGGGGATAAAACAGCAGTTGCCACTTTAAAAGATTAATTTTCCCCACTGTTATCATTGCAGCATTTATGAAGCTGTGACTAAGAGTGACACAAGAACTTCTTGCTGAAATAAAGGCCTGGCCAACAACCTTTGGGTGGCAGATAAAAGCTTTGTGTCAAGTGACTCCAGTGGCCATGCAGGAGGGAACCTGGCGGCCTGCAATAAATAAACAACCCCCATGGAATGGGTCAGGAAGCATTCCAGGAATTTTCTGCTCCTCCAGAAGTTCCTCCAGAATAATTTAATGAACAAAGAGATGCTGCTTTGAGGTGTTCAAGCGACACAAAACTGCCTGGAATGCTAGCAGCCTGCTGATTATTTTTATCAGATGCGTGTCTGACGTGGGCAATAACAGAGCCATCCATAAAGCACTCGGCTGTTCCTTTATCCCACATTCCCATTTATTTTCGGACCCTTTTCTTGTGATATTGCCCTTGGGAAACACCCTGCTAGAAAGACAAAGAAAAATATGAAAAAAAGGAGGAAAGGTGTGCTGGAAAAATACAACCCAGCCATGTGGATGCCAGAAAAAAAACACCCTTGTGAGGGATCACTAATGAAGTTGAAGCACAAATGGTGTTAATAAAGCTGCATCATTTATTATGTCTTCTACCAAAAATAACTATGACTTCAGGTAAAACTGAGTAATTTGGGGGCAAAAGCAGAGTTCTGAAGGCAGAAGATCGCTGATCACTGCTCAGCTCTGAGTGATGCTCCTCTTCCTCTGCAGGACAGCCATCACCCAGGGACAGGTCACACTCCAGGTATGGCATGTGCAGGGTCACTCCCAACTCAGGTGCATTTAGAACCTGCCCGTGCCATCAGCAGTGGGACAATTCCTCTGTGGGGCTGAGGGAGGTGAGGTAGCCTGTCAGAATCCCAGAATTATTCAGGTTGGGAAAAGCCCTCCAGGATCATGGAGTCCAAGCTGTGAATCCCCAACTTGTCCCCAGCCCAGAGCTCTGAGTGCCACCTCCAGCCCTTCCTTGGACACCTCCAGGGATGGGCACTCCAAACCTCCCTGGGCAGCCCTGCCAAGGCCTGACCACCCTTTCCATGGGGAAATCCTGCTGATGTCCCCCGCCCCTGCCCTGGCCCAGCCTGAGGCCGTCCCTCTCCTCCTGTCCCTGTTCCCTGGAGCACAGCCCGACCCCCCCGGCTGTCCCCTCCTGTCAGGGAGTTGTGCAGAGCCACAAGGTCCCCCCGGAGCCTCCTTTGCTCCAGGCTGAGCCCCTTTCCCAGCTCCCTCAGCCGCTCCTGGGGCTCCAGACCCTTCCCAGCTCTGTTCCCTTCCCTGGACACGCTCCAGCCCCTCCAGGTCTCTCTGTCCATGAGGGCCCAGAACTGGACACAGCCCTCAAGGTCCCTCAGCTGTGTCCAGCACAGGTGCCACTGGCCTTTTGTCCACCTGGGCACCCCTGGGCTCCTGTCCAGCCTCTGTCTGCAACATTTCCAAGGCCTTTTCCAGCTTTTCCTGCCCCTCTGTCCAAGGGCAGGGCCTGGCACCTGCAGGCCCCGCTGGCCTCATCCTATCGATCCAGCCCATCCAGATGCTGAATCATTCAAAAGCAGGTTTGGGAACAGGTCCCACCTCCAGTTCTGTGATCATTATTTATGCAATAAGTTACCTAAAACAGCAGCAAGAATTTGGACTTAAGTTACAGAAGCTTCGGCAGCAGCTCCTCGTACCTGAATTTCAATGACAAGACCCAGGAAACTGAGAATATTGAAAAAATGCAGCCTGGAAGCCCAATTTCCATGGGCTGATATCAGCTCTCGTTGCTTTTGTGGGCTTTTCCCTCAGCAAAATATCTCCACGTGCAGCATCCTCTGCCTAAAGTAATCCCATCTGTCCAGCAGCAAGGCCAGCCTAAAAAAGTGAAATTATTTCCCACCTCCCAGAGCTCCAGAGCAGGACAGACCCAAATGTCCTGTTCTCAGAAGGGACAAAGCAATGTCATCACCAAAGTTGAATCATTTCAAAATTAAGCTGTAATTTTTGGGTTTTAATGGCTTAGAAAGCGGAGTTGTTTTTCTCCTTTTCCTCGGCAATTTCTTCATTTGTTTAAATGTTGCAAATTGGAGTTTGGCACATTTTTAATAGGATTTGCAAAACGCAAACCTTTCCTTCCCTCCCCTGGCTTGCTCAGGCAGGGTCAATTTTGTGCCAATATCACAATTTAGTGCCGATACCACAATTTAGTGCCGATATCACAATTTTGTGCCAATATCACAATTTAGTGCCGATATCACAATATTGTGCCGATATCACAATTTTGTGCCGATATCACAATTTAGTGCCGATATCACAATTCCCCCCAGTCCCATCGGGAGCAGGGAACAGTTTGTCAGGAGCCTGCAAAAGGAGACAAACGATCAGTGCTCCAGCCTAATAACCTTCCCGAAGAAGACAAATGCATGAATTGCAGAAGTTTCACCTGCAAAATCCCTACTGATATACTAATTAAGGACGGATCTCTTCAAGTGCTGCAAAAAACAGGGAAGGAACAAAAAGAGGTCCACGGAGAGAGACTGGGGGAAAAAATTAAATTAATGGATGAGAAGTGGCTCAATGCTGGCCCAGAATGCTTTGCTGGGGTAGGATTACACACAACCACGGTGCTTTTTAAACCAGACTCAGAGAGATTTATTGATATTTGGAGGATCTGTAAACTGCAGAGAGTTTTCCATGTGTAATTCCTCCATCTCTTCCATTTTCCTTCCTTACAGCTCTAATTTGGCAAACAAGGCTCTCCATGTATTATTTTTCTTTTCTAGTTATTTTTTTTCCTGACTTCCTCACAAAAATCTGTCTTCAAGGTGTTTTTGCTGGCAAAATGTTTTCTTACTTTATCACATACCGCTACACTTTTTTGAGAAAAAAACCACATTATTTAAGCCAATTTTGTCTTTAAAAAATATTTAAAAACAAACTGCCACATTCCAGTAGTTTTCCACGATATCCCACCCATCTGCTGAGTTTTAGTTTAACACAGATCATTCTGAAGGACCTCAAAGCAGCTCATTAATATCCTTAAAGCTATGGAAATGACTTCTTTATCAGCAGTAAACTTCTAGGAAAATGCCTCATGTGACATGTGAGCATCACTGTCTTGTTAAATGAGACCCATTAATTTTTATCAGGAGCAACATTGCTTTCTCATTTTCAAAGACTTAGTGGTATCTAATTTTATTTTGCTTTTAATTGTAAATACTCCATCCTGCCTTGCCTTTGTTTGTAGAATATGTGGGATATCAATGCACTCCGAAGGTCTGTGGTGAGAGTAAATAATTCTGAGCTTATGAGATGTTCATAAAACCATGCAGACCTTATCATGACCACCAAAATGGATCCAAAAAGCAAATATTTTCTCACAATAATTCCATCTGTATTTAAATAACTGAGCTGTTTCTTGTGTGTCCTCATAGAGAGAAAAGAAATGGACACAAAATGTTGTCCAAAAGCATAAACAATTCATCATAATCATGGAATCATGGAATTGTTTGGGATGGAAGGATGATTAAAGCCCATCCAGTGCCACGGGCAGGGACACCTTCCACTGTCCCAGGCTGCTCCAAACCCCACTGTCCAACCTGGCCTTGGGCACTGCCAGGGATCCAGGGGCAGCCACAGCTTCTCTGGGCACCCTGTGCCAGGGCCTCCCCACCCTCACAGGGAACAATTCCTTCCCAAAATCCCATCCATCCCTGCCCTCTGGCAGTGGGAAGCCATTCCCTGTGTCCTGTCCCTCCATCCCTTGTAAATAATCTCTCTCCATCTTTTCTGCAGCTCATTCAGGCACTCTAAGGCCACAATGAGGTCACCCTGCATCCTTCCTCTCTCCAGGGTGGACATTCCAGCTCTCCCAGCCTGGTTCCATACGGGAAGTGCTCCAGTCCCCTCAGCAACTCCATGGCCTTCTCTTGCCTCCCTCCAGCAGTTCCATGTCCTTATTTTGGAGACACCAGGACTGGACACAGAGTGCCGGGTGGGTCTCAGCAGAGCAGAGTGGAGGGGCAGAGCCTCCTTTGGATGAGCCCAGGATACTCTGGATAAAAGCATCCACAGGACAGCAGGATAAGAAGGCAGCTCTCTGGAAATTCTGCTGTTGAGAGGGTACCTGAGTGGAATAAATATGAAATGAGCTGAACACACTCTGGAACACAGCAGCACTCGCACCTTATTCTTGGTGAGGGTAAATTCCTGTGGTCCACCAGCTCCCAGCATGTTTTTGCCATGTGGAGGCTTCTCCTGAGTGGCACAAACACTCCAAGCTGCTCATCCTGGGAGCCGCCAGTGCTGCTGGAGAGCTTGCAGTGGAAACAGATTTCTTTTGAGGCTGTGGCTGATGCCTTAAGAATTCAGCTTCTCTATTTCCATGTCTCTGTAACCCTGGAATTCTTCAGTGGATAACTCCAGACTCCACACACAGTGCTGAGCTCCTGCTCTCCCATTTTTACACAAAACAATTCCTCTGCAGCCCCAAACTCAAGGACACCTCACTGTGCCAGACCCCAAGAGATGGAAACAGCAGAGAATTGGGGGAGCCAAGTTGGAGTGAATGACTGCATTGGCTGCAGCTGCAATTGGAGGATTCAGCCCCGATGTGCAAATGCACAAAACTGATAAAGGGTGAAAAACCCGTGAGCCATTGTCCATTGTGGGTGCAGCCCCTGGGTGGGCTGGGACTGCCCTGAATGCCCTGAAGGCCCTGCAGTGAAAAGAACTGCTTTGGATTCTCTCAATTCTGTCCAGCCTCTGTTGTAGATAGCTGGATTTGGGCATCATGGCAGTGTTAGTTTTATTTTCTTTCCAACCAAAGCTGAGATGCTGAGGGCACAGCCCCAGGTCCATGGCGGGGTGTGGACAGTCCCCAGAGTCTGCTCACAGTTGCTCTGGACAATGGATGCAGTGCAGAGGGAGCCTGAAAGCTGGAGTCTTCCCAGGCAAACAGCTTTAAACCAGAATGATCAGTCTGAACTAAATCTACTAACTTTTGAACTAACTAAACTAATCTAACTTTTGTTAGTCTGAACTAAACGAAAATGTCCTGCCCACATGAACATTTTTGTGCAGGAAAAGTCCTATAAAGATATCAGGGAGAAAATAAGAGTACTCAGATGTTATCAGTCTCCTTAGCTAAATTTTCCAAGTGATATTCCCATTAAAAAGTCATGAAAAGGGGCTAAAAGTCCCTCATCTCTTCCCACTTGCTTTGCTGCTTCTCGGGTGCACCCGAGGACCTCCAAAGGCTGTGTGCTCACAGGGAGGGAGTCCCTGGCCAGGAGGAGAAGTTGTTTACTGCAAGAAGAAAGATCCTGCAGGGCCCCAGTGCTGCAGGGTGCTGGTGGGGAGAGCTCTCAGTTCAGCACTCCCCGTAGGGTGGGACACACCAGGAGGAATTCCTGCCCTTGGAGGAACCCCAAAGCCTCCCTGTGATCCCTCCCAGGAGCCTGCTGGGAGCAGCAGTCCTTTCCCTCACTTCCCATAAATGTATTTATAACCCCTGCACGCCTGCCTTCCTGTAATCCCCACGGGTTCACGGGGAGCCGTGATGGGAACTGTAAACTTTTATGCTTGCCCTCTCTCGAAATGGTGTTGAAACTTTTATAACGGAGGTTTTTCACCTTTTGCTTGTTTTCTCCCGCAATCTTACTGGCAAAGCAGTTCCATAAAGAATTTTTAGCAGTGTGAGGTGGACCCAGCCGGGTTTAGTGTCTGCAGCTGCTCTGGTTTGTTCTCCCTGCACTTCACCACCAGAGCTCAGTTGTCACGGGCTGAGTGCTGTGCTCACTGCAATAACTCTGATAAATACTTTCTGTTCCCGTCCTAATTACTTGTGCTGAAGACAGCGGAACACTCCTTAAGAAAATCATTTCTTTATGTAAAGATGGCACAGTTTTGTCATAAATGTTCCAAAGAAAGGAGGAGGGAAGAGACAAAACAGAAGCCGTTTAGAGGCGCTGATGTTAATAATATTTTGGCAGGCCCGGTTCAGGTTTTAGGAACTGGAGCAATTATTATTGTCATGCCAACTTCTCTGCTTGCCTGAAAAGTTAAAATATTTCCCGAGCCCTGAAAAAGCCTGTGTGGAATGTGCTTCCCACTGAGCAAGAGCAGCTGAGATGCACTGCTAATAGACAGCTTGCACAAACCCCTGTGACCTCGTGGAGGGAGATACCAATTACCGTGAGAAATGTTCATTATTGTCCATTTTCTGAGAGCCACTGGGCAATGGCTGAGTGCAGTTTCCTGCACACACAGTGGATGCACTATATAATTGTCTCTGGCCAGGGACAGCTTTCAGGACACCACCAGGGCTGTTTCACCTCTGGAGCAGCAATGTTGGGGGAATTCCTGGAGGAAAAGCATCGTTAAAGTCTATAAAGTCCATGCAAATCCTCGCCTGACAGCCAGAGAGAACATCACAATCCTGAAACAGAAAGAGAAACTCTTCCCCACATCCCAATTAAATCTTGGAGCCTGCTTGTCTCTTCCTGCCTCTTGCTCCCTGCAGAGCTCTGAGCCAAATGAAGTTGCTGGGAATTGTTCTGTCCCTCTTTGCAGTGACAGAGGGGGTGGCCCTGGAGGAATGAGCTGTGCTGGTGGCTCCACTGGCCACCCCAAGTGTCCTGCAGAGCCCACTGCTCCAGCCTGGCTCACACACACAGATGATGAATAGACCTGTCAGAGTAACAAATGGCCCAGCCCAGACCTCATGGGAAAACAGGAGGAAATGCAGGGCCTAGATTCCAAACCAATCCGGGATGTTTGCTCTTTTCATCCAACAGTTTAGCCAAGCAGGAAACCAAGGAGAACAGTAAAACATACAGCCTTGTTAAATTCTGCTTTGAGCTACCTGATACTGAACTGAATGTAAAAATGGTGCCCAGAGTGCTTTAATAATAATTAAATATTATTTATTATCATAAATAAATATTTCCCTGTCCCAAGGTGATAAGAACAACCTCCCCTCCCAGCTGGGGCAAGGGAAAGAGAAGGGGAAGTGTGGAATGGCAGAATTTGTGCCATGGCTTGTCCCTTTGTGCCCTGGCTCAGGAGAGACAGGAAAAGGAATAAAAACGGGTCAGAGCCTCTATGAACCAAACCAGGAGAGATCAGACTTTGGAGTTTTGATCTTTGTTTTCCCTCATCCTGCACAGTCTCTGTGACACACTCCCCTTGGGCTTTCTCCCCTGCCAGGGTGTGTGACTGGAGAATGAACTGTTCCTCCTGCCCCCCTGCTGAAACCCTGCTCTCCTGCCCGCTCGGAATTAGATGCACAAGCTGAGCACCTCCCTCTGAGATCAGCTTTCATTACTAATAACCAGCTCGTTCTGCCTTACTGGAGAGAGCTCCTGACTCTGCTCAGACATTTCAAACACGGCAGCGCACAAAGACTTTTAATTAGTGCTGAAATATTCTGCCTCGTGCTGGCTGCAGAGCAGAGCAAACCCAGGCTGTAGAGGCTGCTCAAAGCCCAGCCAGACACTGACTGCTCTGCTCGGCGTCTCCTGGCTGCCACAGCAAGGGAATGGAGCAGGAATTGCAGTCCTTTCCCTGTTTGAGCTTAGGATGTTGCCTCTATGGAGCTGTTGAACAACATGCTCCATTCCAGGTCACCCTGGTTATCACCCGTGGTAGTTTTTGATCACTCCCTGGCCTCACCTTTGCACCCTGAGTCAGTAATGCCAAAGCCTTGCTCCTCAGTCCCCATGCCTTCATTTGAGGTTTGTTTTGAGGCATGGGGGGAATTGGTGGTGATGCCTGATGATTTTTGCTTTTCCCTTTACGCCTCTTCACCCTCTATGCATCCGCCTGTACCCCTTAGTCCACATGCTTGTAATTCCTGTACCCTGATATTCCAGCTTAGTTTAGGAGTTCTGCAGGGCAGAGTGACCAGACATCCTGAGGAAGGGGTCAGTGTGCCCTGTGCTGTCTTAAACCTGAGCTCAGCCTTGGGTGAAGCCTTCTGTCCAGAACATCTTGTGTAAACTGGGCTCTGGCCTCATCCAGGGGGGGATTCATTAGAATAGGGGGACATTACTGCATTTTTTAAGTTTCTTATTGAGGAATCCTAGCTAGATATGCTAATTCCTGAAACCTATAAAACTTGTACCCATGCTGTACACAGGGGTGCTTTCTGCCATCAAGTTGTGCACCTGGGATCCCAAATACCAAGGTAAAACCCTTTTTATCCCCTTAACCGTGTCTGTGTCATTATAAAAACTGGCCTTTCAAGGCAACAATGGGAAGTCCTGTGTGGGGCCAGCAGCTGGGCCCTGTGATCTTTGTGGGTCCCTTACAACTCAGGTTGTTCCATGACTGTTTTCAGAATCAATCCAACACCTTTTCAACCTCCACATCTGCTTAGAAAGCTTAAGTCCTCTTCCTCTTCCACTCCTGTGCCCCCAAATTATTTTTTTAAAATGGCAAAAGCTGGGGAAAAATGATGTATTTCATCTGGAGAAGTACCAGCTGCCTGTCTCTATTTAAAAGTGATATACTCGTGTTTGTTTTTATGCTTTGCTGGTTGTCTCAGAGCAAAGGCTGCTCAGCAGGGAAAAGCAAAGCTCTGCTGCCTGCAGTACGCACTCAGGAGTTTGTGTATCTTCATCAGAAGCATTTTCATGCATCCTTTCACTAAATTAAATAGGTCGTATTGCCTTGTGATTCATAACCCAGAGAATTGATGATTTCAAAGGGACAGCACCGGGTATAAATCAAAGGCTCAGCCTGACCCGACCATCTCCCTGAAAAGACAGACCTTCAGAGCTGCTTTTCTTTATTTCTGATCCATCCTTTTCAAGATGGGCCGATAAAGCCGAGCTGGTGGTTCAAGGTGAGCTCCCGCACTGATTTACAGAACGGCCACACAGCGCTTTCAGGGCTGAGTCTGTTCTCTGCTAAGCTCTCTGGAACGTCTTGTTTGGGTTTTAATCATTGCCGAGATTTCCACCGGGCCATTCACAATGACAGCCGGGACGTTTTCCCCGAGTACTTACAGTTAATTTAGATCCCATCAATGTATCAATTGTTCCTTACCTCGCAGCTGTCACCGTGACTTTCAGCCCCATTGTGCTGCTGAGATTCCAGGCTTTGTTGAGATCTCTGTTCCTTTTGTACATTAACCTACTCTCGATGGTTTTGAGAAAATAGTTTCATGGAAAATTGGCCCGTTTGCAGCTCTCATCTTTCCAGCACGGGTACAAAACTGATGTTAACAAAAGACACCCAAAAAAACCCCAAACCCTGCAATCTCCAGCGCAGAAAATAACACAAATACAATATTTCACAGTCAGCACTGCTTTATTTAATACCTGAAGCCCATGGCTTCCTCAGCACAGTGACAAGGGGTTAACATTTGGCTTCTCACTAAATTAAAAATAATAATCTGCTGGCTCTCCCCTGAGCCTTGGGAGGAGCCAGGGAAGCTGTGGAGAGCTGCTCCCTGAACTGTGAGCCCAGGGCAAAGCGGTGCCCAGCTGCAGTGGCATTTCCTTGGCCCCCACTCCTGGCACAGAAGGATCTGAGTGGCCAGGGCAGCGTTGTGCTGGATGTCTGTGCCTTTTGATCCCGTTTATTAGCGTTTTAGGAATGGTTGCGCTCGGAAACAAGCAGCCCATGGAAACAGTGAGTGCTCATTCATCTCCTCACCGCTCCTCAGGGCCTTTTCCAGGCTTTAAGGTGACCTTGCAACTTATGAAGGCAAATAAAGGATGGGAGAGTTAAAGGTGTTCTAAATGATTGACCTACCTGGATGGCAGCTGATAACACGCTGGAGGCTGCAGGGTGCAGATACTGAACTTCATTCTGAGTGATAGACGCTATAAAGCGGAGATAACTCACGTTGAAACGGCGACATTTCCTGAGAATTGGAATGAAAAATCAGGGGATTGTCCTGCAGGCAGAGGCACAGCGTGGCACAAACAGGCAAAAGGAACAATTATTGCAGCATTAAGCTGATAAGAGCGGCGTTTTGGAATGATGAAGTGAGTTCAAGAGCTGCTGGCTCTTTGCTCTGCTCAGCCAGGTAGAGGAATGCAGTGTAAAAGGCCATCCTGTGCTGGCACAGCAATCCCAATTTGGGGGAAGCAGGAAAAAAGGATCAAAGTTGTCAAAGGAGAGCTTCTGAGATGAAACATTTCTTGTGCCTGGATATGAGGTCACTTTGAAGACAGGCTTAGCCTGAAGAATGGTGAAAAGAAACTCATTTATTTCATGCTGCAGAAGAGAACAGAGTGGCTTCGGGTCACAATTAAAGCTGATTGAGATTTTAAACAAAGACCCTTTAAAATGCTTTAGAATTCAATATTTAATTTGATAAATAAAGCTGTCAGTGTAGAGTATTCCCTAGGCCCAATGGGGACTCGAGACTTTGACTTGGAGCTCAAACCTTGGGTCAGACCTGGCCCCACCTGTCCCTCCAGTTGCTGAACTAGCAGATGAGTATTTAATAATTAAGGGTTCTTCCAATTATTTTTCTTCCACTGATTTTTTTTTCTACTCAAGAACTTAAAGCACCCTTTTGAAACCTCAGAATATCTTTGTGGGGTAGAAAATTGATTTGTGACTCAGCACAGGTGCTTGACTACTCAGAGTATGCTCAGGCCTCAAGACCCCTCTGCAATTTCCATTCTCACTATTCAATGTCATTTGGATTTTTTTAACAGTGTATCTTTCTTTTTTTTTTTTTTCTTTTTTTTTTTTTCCATTTAACATACTTCCATGGTACTTTGTGTGCTTGCACCAATATTTTTTTAAGTCCACATGTTGATTTTGCCTTTAATTTCTGGGATTTGGATTTTGGGTTCTTTCACCATCTGCAGCCAAAGAAATTACCAGAAGGAGATCACTTTCTTGTCTGTTCATATGTCCTGGATAAAGAAGTGATGCTGTTGCCAGGTTTCATTTTGGAAAAGGCAAATTCACTTGTAGGAATATTAAAATAGAAAATACAAATCACTTCTCATGGAGTGAAGCAGAGAAGATCAAAACCAGTCCAGTGGTTTTGGTCCATATAGACATATTTACATGAATATCATATAGGGGGACTGGGAAACTCTCTTGAAGAGTCAGGGAGAAAAAAGGGGATTTCTATTATTCAATTTCTAAATTAACAGCATTGTATTCTTTCAGATTTGTGGGGGAAACCTTTACATGCACAACAGCACACAGTGAAAACCAGCGCTGTCCTTTAATTCCAGCACAAATCCTCGAGAACTGTTCCCTGTGGGGAAAAAAAAACCCCATGCAAAAATCCTCTCAGGTATTTTGAAGCTCTAGGAATGGGCAGAGTTCTGATTTTGCAGCAGTTTTGCTGCCCCAACTGAGATATATCCAACTGGAAATGTATCCCTTAAACCAAAATCCCTCTCCTGGGTGACCTTGCTCTGCGCCAGTTGCTTCAGGCAAAGCGTTTCTTCCTCTTAGAATCGGTTCCAGCAGCAAATCCTTTTACAGGTACAAATGCAATTTCCATCAGATGGGAGCAGTTATCTGATCATTTTTGGCTCAATTCTCACACTGAGGGGATATTAGGAGAAGGGAATAGAATCAGAGTGGCCTGAGTGGGAAGGGACCCACAGGGATCATGGATCCAACCCCTGTCCCTGCACAGACCCCCAACAATCCCACCCTGTGCATCCCTGGCAGTGCTGTCCAAACGCTCCTGGAGCTCTGGCAGCCTCGGGGCCAGGACCATTCCCTGGGGAGCCTGGGCAGTGCCAGCACCCTCTGGGGAAGAACCTTTCCCTGCCCTGCACAGCTCCAGCCGCTCCCAAGGAACAGCCAGACTCAATGTTTTCTATTTTTCTTCTTTATTCAGACAGAAAAACCTGTTGAGTAACATTCTAGGAAAATCCTCCTGTTAAGAAACCCCCCCCCCCCCCACAACACGTAAATAACATACAAGGACGACAGATATTTAGCCTGCAGAAAGCAGACTCCAGCTGCCACGTGAACCTGGAAACACGGCAATTCCTGCATTTGTAACAGGTGAGTAAATATTTACTGCTCCGTGATAGGAATGCTGCAAACAGCAGAGCAAGAAAATGCACGCAACAATGATTTGCAATTCTGAATATTTCCATATCAACTTTCATTCACACTCCTTAAGGTAGCTGGGAACTGCAGTTTTGTTGATAACAACCTCTATTCCAGGTACCTTTTCCCCAGTGAATTCTGCATCAAGCTCCCTTCCTGCAGAGGTCTGAAAGGATTTTGTTTACTGCCAGCATAACCTCTGTTGAGTATCTGAAAGTCGAGCTGTTTTTCTTGCTTCATACATCACCTTCAAGAGAGAAAAAATGTAGAGCTCAGAGTGGAAAGTTTTGTTGTGACTAAAATAAACAGGAATAAATTTGTTCTTCTTTGATTTTTCAGTGCCGGAGGCGAGACAACGGATTGTCGGTGAGACCATCGGATGATGCACAGCACCGAACAGAAAAAAACCCCAAGGAAAAGATACAACAGAGCTGAGAAAGATCAATTTTAGATTCCTGTCCTTAATGTCGTAGATGCTATAAGGAAGGCTGCATTTCCAAATATTTCAAATTGGTTTTGTTGAATGTGCACAGTGATCACATAAATGCATGGAAATGTTTGGTTTACAGGGAAAATTATTATCAGGCTCTGGTCTCGCAAATTATTTTTGTCAGATATTGGAATGTAATGCTGGGGAAGGGAAGGGGAAGGGAAAGGGGAAGGGGAAAGGGGAAAAGAGAAAGAGGAAAGGGGAAAGGAGAAAGGAGAAAGGAGAAAGGGGAAAGGAGAAAGGAGAAAGGAGAAAGGAGAGGGGAAAGGGAAGGGGAAAGGGGGAAGGGGAGGGGGAAATGGAAAAGGAAGGGGAAGGGGAAGGCAAGTGGGATTAACAATCTGGTTCTGCCAAAGAAGACCCCCACATTTCCTTCCCCGAGTCTACAGCTTCACCTTCTGTATTCAAGTTTTCAAAATCTGTCATTATTTTCATGCTTCTGCTAATGACATATAATGATCCTTGTGTACCGCTAAGTGGGAATGGCAACACTTAATTTAATTTACACAACAACTCATGCCTGAAAGCACTTGGACATTTCTAGAGCTATAAACTGTTTCCACGTACGTGCAGCTTGCAGCTGGGTAATTTTTTATTTTTTTTTCTGCAGCAGTACTAATGCTGTGCTTTAAGTGCAGCATGTGCTTAATTCCATGTCGGATTGGTGTCAAGTGGAATACAAAACAAGACAAACAAATGTTGTTCACAAGCTTTCTTTCTTTCTTTCCCCCTTATTACCACCAGCCATTTTGTGCTGAGATACTCAAATCTCTTGTCAGCAGTGCATTCACACCTTGCTGTCAATATTGTCATGGTAAGGATAAGTACCAATATGAAAAACAGAGTTTTCTGAATGGAAGGTTCTCTTTATTTGTTTACATATTTATTGAAATACAATTGCACAAATCAAATCCTTGGAATGAACAGAGTCCTGGAATGGTTTAGTTTGGAAGGGATCTTAAAGCCCATCAAGTTCCACTCCCTGCCATGGGCAGGAACATTTCCACTGTCCCAGGGTGCTCAGAATTCAAGTCTAGAAAAAAAAAAACCCTGCTGATATTTCCAGGTGTATTTTAACTTCCTGCCACAGAACTTGTTAGTGCTTCCTGTCCACAGCTCAGTCCTGCCTTAGAGCCTCTCACAAGATTCCTCCAGACCTGTTCCTGAGCACCTCAACCCCACCATGGACCTTCCTAGGTCCATATTTGTCTATTTTGTGAGACTCCAGTATGGAATATTTGCAGTGAACGCCCACTCAACACTGTGCATCCTCCTCTCTGTTTAAATAAACTGCCCTTGAAGATGCTGACCTGGTAGCCTGGGTTAAAAAATGCTTCAAAATTAGTAGCACTGACCAAACGTTATCCATAATATTTATTAAAATAAATATTTAGTGCTCATATACACATTGGGAGCTAAGAATATATTTGCTTCCCATTTAGAATGAATCAGTTAAGGTTAGATAGTAGGAAAAATTCTTCATGGGAAGGGTTGGCAAGCAGTGCCCAGGACAGTGGTGGAGTCACCATCCCTGGAGTTGTTCCAGACTGGTGTGGAAGTGGCACTTGGGGTCGTGGTTCAGTGGTGACTCTGGGCTGAGGGCTGGACTTGATCATCCTCTCCACCCTGAACAATGCTGTTCCATGACTTGGCTTAACCAGAGGCCGAGAGAGCAGTTCAGCCTCTCCTCTGCTTCTTCTCCATCCCACTGGGGTTTGGGGGTGGGTTTGTGCCCAGTAGCAGGGCGATCGCACACCCTGGCTCTTCTCCAAGGAGGAATTTGGGGTTCTTAGGGCT
>CM019221.1:2037929-2055453 GCA_009741485.1 Malurus cyaneus samueli
AGTATGTAGAATATGGAAACTCCCCCTGATTTGAGTGTTGTGTTTCAGGGAGTCAGGAATCAGTGACACAGCTTCCGTCCAAAGGGATTAGTGGAGGATCTGCAATTACACTGTGGATATACTCTGTTTAATTGCTGTTATTTATTATACTTCCAGGTATCCATAATCTGCTTAGTTGGAAAATGTGTGTGCTTTGGACAAACGAGTATTTTAACAGCAAGCAAATTCCTTAATAAGGGCAAAACTGCAGTGAAATTAATTACATCCTGGACTTGTCAGGGGTCTCTGCTCAGATTCCTAAAATGCTTTAACTAGGTCTTCTGACTCAATTTTCTTGGAAAAAAATGTGGTCATTGGAGAGAGAAGTGTCATGGCAGGCAGAGAAAATGCTGAAGGAGAGCAACAAGAGCAAGGTTTTATTCTTTATGCTGTCATTGATCAAGTAATTTCATCCTTAATTTTACTTCCTGCCTTTTTGCCTCTTAATCCATCTCTCCTCTCTTGGCTGTTTAAACAGAAACTCTTTGGAGATGGGAGTGCCTTTTTGAGCTGTGGAATTCACCCAAATCTGCTCCTTGCTGCAAAATTTCACCTCACCTTGACATCCAAAAATGAGGAACTGAAACAAGGAATGCTCAGGATCTGTTTCACCCAATTTCTTGCCAGAAGTTCATTTTCAGGAGTGCTTTACTCAAATACATATAATATATATCTTTACTTTGACTTCCATTTATTTTTCTGCTCCTGGAGCTCATTTCCTTCCTCTTCACTCCCAACAGGACCCGCTCTTCCTTTGGAAGCACAGATCCATATTCCTTCATCAGCCACCCAGATCTTCCATCTGCCTCTGAGATTCCATGGAAAAGGTGGCTACAGCATTCGCTGCTGGCTAAACAGGACAGAAAGAATAGATAGCAAACACACAAAAAGTGGGTGAAAAAACAGAAAGAAAGAAAGAAGGACTTTATTATAAGACAAGCTTCTTTTATCTACTTTAGCAACTAGAGTACGCATTTTGTGTCAAATATACATTAATTAAAAAACACTATTTAATTAATAATCAAAACATAATTAATAAATTTACAAAAACTAAATATTAAATATATTTTCAACACCTACATTACCAATTCTACATTCTAATCTACTTTTCTCAAAATACAACATCTTCTTTCATATAAATAATTAACATCCCTTTCTTTTCCAAACTCTCAATCATACACATAATTAACTAATTTCAACAAATCAAAACTTATAAAACCCTTTTCCCCACAACAGCATTTGTGCTGCAGGCAGGAGCTGCTGTGTGTGTTTGCTTCACGTACTCTGTTCCGATAAAGACATCCTAAAAGGTGCTGGGAGTTTCCTCTGAATCCATCCTCGGAGCCAGGGATCTCCCTGAGGAGTTTGCACAAGCCCTTCCCACTCATTTCAGTGCAATTTTTAGGGATAACTGGCAGCGATTCCAGCTGGGGAAATCATGTCCTGGAAGAGTCTGGGATTACTGTGAATTTGCCTTTCATTGCTGGAGGAGTGAGGGTTTTGAACAGTTTTATGGGTAATGGGATATTTTATTCACCAATCACAGCAGAAGAACCTGAGAAAAAAAATCCATGGACACAAAAGATTATGTTGGAGCCCACAGGACATTGAGGTTGGAAAAATTCTCCAGGGTCACCCAGTCCTGGCTGTGCCGATGAACCTTGTCCCCAGCCCCAGAGTCTCAGTGCCACCTCCAAACCTCCCTGGGCACCCCTGCCACCTGAGACCACCTTTCCATGGGAAATTCCTCCTGATGTCCCCTCTGATCCTCTTTTCTCCAGGCTGAGCCCCTTTCCCATCTCCTTCAGCTGTTCCTGGGTTCCAGACCCTTCCCCATCTCTCCATTCCTTTCTGGACACACTCCAGCCCCTCAAATGTTAAGTCTCACAACTTGTTTGCTTGGTGTTCAGTCAGACATCCTCAAATTAATAATATTAAATAAAAATAAATCCAGGCTGCACTGAGATTAGACTCGAGATCGGTGCTAATACGTTTCCAATTTGCATATTTTGTTTGCTTTATTTATTCAATACTGCGATGAAATCCTAATGGAATTTGCCCTTCAGAAGGCAAATCAGAAAACACCAATGATAGCACAGAATTAGGATACAGGAGGAGATGCTTAATTTTCCTCTTGTTTATTACTCCTCAGCTTTTAATGAGATATAATTGCATGATTATTAACACAGAAACCATTCACTGTCAGTTAGAGCAATAACTTTCATTGTTTGTAACTGGCAGCACATCGTATTAAAAATAACCTATTGATAGTGTTTTACTTCTGATTAAGATTTTGAATTAAAGAGATTTCTTTTCTTAAAAGATAAAATTTGTTTAAAGACAAGAAGTAAAGGGTAGTCCGGCTGAGAAATATGCTTTGTGTTTAAATTAAGTTAAATTTCATTACATATTTGAAATGGCAATATGTACCTATAATACCTATAAATTACAAGCTTGTAATACTTAAAAATACTTTAAAATTTCCATTCAACAGAGGGTGCAAATGTATTTTATGTATATAAGTATAAGAGCCATCATAAATTTTCTTCAGTTTGAAGTAATTTCATTTGCTTTGTAATGACTTAGTTAATTATATTAATGAACGATTGCACCTTTGGTAAACACCCAAATGCTGAGTGAAAAACCAGCAGTTGCTCCGGTAGCAGCTTTCAGAAGAGCTTTGTCTTATGCAAAAAAAATTATTTTTGTGCCAAATCTGGGTCTGCAGGTCACAAGACTTCCATGTGAGCTGGAAAATAAGGAATCTCTGATCGCTGTCTTCAGGCACAGCTTGGTCAGTGTAGGAGTGCTGGAGGAAGATCCTGAATTTGAAAAAAAAGGAAAAATTAATTAAAAATAAACATTAATATGAACAAATGTTTGCAAATCATTAATTAAAAATAATAAATGTAACATTGAAAATATGATATTTAGTGATACATATAATGCATATATATAATATAATTATATAACTAATATAATATAATTAATTAATACAATATATAAAAGAATAGAATAGAATAAAATAATAATGAATAACTATATCATATTAATAATATAATATATATATTATAATATATATATTATATATATATATAATATAATATAATTAATATATAATAATTATATATATATTATAATATATATATAATATAATTTCTATTATATATATATGTTAATATATATATATAATATAATTATATATATATATAAATATAATATATATAGATAGAATATATATATATATATATTAATATATCATGTTATGTTATGTTATGTATATGTATGTCATTTATGTATATGTATTGTATATTTTTATTTATTTATTTTATTTTTATTTATTTTATTTTATTTTTATTTTATTTTATTTATTTTATTTATTTTATTTTATTTATTTTATATTTGTTCATGCTCTGAGCACTGCAGACAATTTATGTTAAAACATTCACCATGGATTCCACTGGATTGCCCTCAATGAAATGTTGGTGTGTTTTTTTCCTAAAATCCTACCTTAAGAAAAAAAACCCAACAAATCTTATTTTGGGGCATTCAAGAGCAAAGCAAGAGCAATCCTAATTTTTTAATTTCTTTTTTAACTAGGTTTAACTTGAAAGCAATTCAAGAGTTTTCCTCTTTGCAGAATCCCAGAAGATTTGAGTTGAAGGGACCTTAAAGATCATCTTGTTCCAACTTTCCAGTTTGGAAGTGTGTTTGTTTCTCCTCTAAACTTGGTTGAAAAGAGTCCTTTATAAATTTTCTTTTGCAACTTTTCTTTCAATCAACTTTGTCTTTTATAATTACCTTTGGGTGGGGTAAACGGGTGAACACCTTTCATTGATTGATAAGATGCCAATGCTAACAACTACAAATAGAACATGGACACTACCATCGATTGAGCACAATGAACATCTGCAAAAATGGAAAAACAGCAAGGAGAAATACAAACAGCAAAGACATGGAGATGTTGTATAAGGTAAATGATTGATTTTTTTCATCTGTTTTTCTCTCTAAATACATTTGAGATGTGAAATTCAGCTCTAAATGTCCCAAAACCAACGGGTTCTAGAGTCAGCTATTCAGCCAAACTTCCATTTGCTTTGTAGACAGATTAATTATTTTAACATTTTTTTCTCAGTAGCTTAAAGAGAAGGATTAAAGGATGCCATCCCAAAATAGGTTTGCTTTCACCTCTGAGTGGCATCTCCAATCCAGGGCTGTAGTTTGAGCTGTTTTGAAGGGAGGTTATCCTTGAAAAAAAATGAAGCTGGAAAATTTAGACTCCTACTGGAAATATTTATTTGCTGCTGCCTTCTGATCCATGATCTGGTTTCAAAAGCTTTTATTGCAGCGCTTCATTGCATTCATTGCTACTCAAATTAGAAAGTATATTTGGGCTTGTAGCAATTGTAGAGGAAATGATGTGTTTTAATTATTGTTTGCAGCTTATTGTGTGGTGTTTTTTTTGAAGATTAATTGACCTGGAAAAGAGGGAAGGATCCTTTCTGGTTTTCCATGAGCTGCTTGAATTCAGGGAGAAACCCCTGGAGAAATGAGGGAGCTGCTTCTTCCTGCTCTTCCCCAAAACTGCAGGACTGGGTGATCAAAATGAAATCCGCACAGAAGAAGGAAAGCAGGGAAGGAACATGGAATTTCCTGGTGCTGGAAGCCCAGAGTGAATTTTAACACAACTTGAAAGCCCAGGAAGAATCCGGCTGGGGCTGTGCCCACAAAGATGTTTGGGCAAACGAGGAGACAATGAGGATCTCATTTTCACTCTTTTTTCATCAGAACCTCTGGGTTTTTTTCGGTTTATATCCAGCATTATTCTTACTTTTGTTCTGACACCATATGATTTTAAATTCCAGGTTTTCTGTGTCTGGAGGGAATGAAAGGAACCTGCAGGTGGATGCACCTTGAATGTGACAGAAATGAGGGCCCTGTAGTGACTAAATGTGGTGGTATGGGGAAATAAGGAAAGAAACAAAAAAATCCTCATCTGTTGCATGTGGATCCTGGGGTGTTGATATTGCTCACAGCAGGCGCCACTCAGGAAAATTATTCCATTAATGACCTTCCTGTAATAAAAAATAATAAAAAAAGATTTTCTTTGGTTGCTGAGATAAATCTAACAAACTGCATTAGGGGATCCTCCTGCCCACTTCTTTGCCATTAATTCAGTCTCTGCATGTTTTTTATGGTATTTATCACTAGGCTCTAGTACCAGCTCCATGGCAAAATCTTATATTCCTGTTTCTTGGTGATTCTCTTTATTATTGCCTCAACACTTGCATTTGGATTTTTTTAATTGCACAACCCACTTTTTGGTAATTTGGTTTTTCTAATGCAACACCACTTATATCTGGATTATTTAATGATAGAGCCCAGGGCATAAGTGCAGTCAGAGTCCAACTACAGGAGCCAGGGAAGGGCTGTGCTGAGTAAGAAACTGCAGAGACTGCACTGAATAATATATGGTGACAAAAAATTCTGAAATAATAAGTTTTCTTTTTATCAGCAGATACCAAAGCAAGTTCTAATGCTCAGCACAGTAAATACTGATTAAAACATCTATTTAAATTTCAATGAAATTAGGTGTAATTTTAATGTTGGATACTGGAATTTTGTGTGAGGGAATCAGAAAATGCACAGTGAGTCTTTGGAATAGTGAGTTATACTAGAAATGGAGTTCTAATAAGCACTGGATGAATAATTTTGTCTGCAGCATGAAGTATTCTGAGAAATAAATGCAGACTATTGATGACAAGGTCACAGTGAGTAGTCAATAAATGATTTATTTTTTATCTGGCAGCCTGTGATGTAATACACTGAATGAAATATTAAAATCCATTCATTTATATAGTGGCATCTTTAAACTCTTCGACTATTTCACAAGAGAATTTCAAAGTATTGAAGACATGAATTATGAAATCAAAAAGGAAAAAGGAAAGGAGTATTTTTAGCTTGGGTTCCCAGTGCAAGAGCACGTGTTGGTTGAGTCACAAAATCATTTCATCTCAATTAAACCCAGCCTCAGACGCCAGCAAGAAATGTCCAAGAAGTTCTTCCAAACTTCTGCGTGATCATTTTTAGTTTAACAATCAGATAAATCTGACAGGGAATTTTTAATCACTTGATTTCTAAGGTTTTTCCTTCCCTATTGCAGAAGTGTTATTAGAGTCATGGAATAAAACAAATATAATGTGAGGTATAATAACAGGTTGTTATGTGACTTGGTGTCATGGTTTAACCCAGGCAGGGCCTCCCAGCCTGGGTCACTCCCCACCAGAGGGATCAGGAAGGCAATTGGGAGGGTAAAAACTGGAGTGGCTTGAGACCAAGGCGCTTGAACAGGGAAGGCAAAAGGCACCACAGCATCAAAGCAAACCAAGCAATTCTTCAGCCCTTCCAGGGCGGGGCAGGCGTTCAGCACCTCGAGGAGAGCAGGGCCCCATCCACGGAACGCAGCTTGGGTGACAAATCCCATCACCCCAAATGTACCCCGTTCCTCCTTCTTTCTCCCCTGTACATCCTGAGCATGAAGTGACGTGGTCTGGGGTATCCCTGGAGTTACCACGGGAGGGGCAGGAAGGGCTTGGCTCTGGGGGAGCTCAGCAAGAACAGAAACATCTCTGAGGATCATCCCTGTGCTCAGCACAACCCCAAACACGCCCTAAAACAGCCTGGGAAGGAAATGAACCCCAGCCCAGCCCAACAGGGCATTGCCAGGGCAGCAGAGGGGGATGGAAGCAGACCCTGGGATCAGGAGGTGGGACATTTTGACAGCCAAGCCTGAGGTGCTGCTGGGAGGTGCCACGACCCCACAGAGCCAGAGCACCCATTGCTGCTGTTCCTTGGGCACAAAGGACACCCCAGAACAGAGCCTGGGCGTGAAAGTCACAGTGTGGTGGCCAAGTGTCCTTTGGTGCCATTCCATGGGTCAGACCAAAGGCATGGCCAGAAAGAGAACCCAAACCCACTCCTGGAGCCATGGTTAGGACTTGAGACGGTGACAAAGGGACATTATGTGGGATCCACCTGTGTGGAACAGAGCAAGGGGAGATTTGGCATTCCAATGTCACCATGAGGGTGCCAAAGGATTGTCCATCTCTGAGACATCCCAAACCTGCCTGGGGTGACCCTGTGTGACTGCTCTGTGACCCTGCTTTAGCAGGCTTGGACTGGGACATCTCCTGACACCCTTCTGACCCCAATATCCGGATCCATGATCGGGACCGACAAAAAGTGTTGTATTCATCATTCAATTATTAAAGGTAGAAAGAAGGTCAGTCATATTTAGATCACCTGAAACTGAGTTCTCAATGGTCTGAGAGAGAAATTTATGCAGATGCAAATTATTCTGACAGTCACTCTGGAAACAGGGGAGTACACTTGAAATTTTAATTTTAAATTTGTATTTTTCAGTAGCTTCACCTCAGCAAGTAAACTCATGCAAAAGATGTGCCTGTGGTAATACCAGGTTGATTCTGCAGAAAATCACAAAACCTCTAATTGTCCTGTTGTTCACACTTATGTTTTCACAGAGAAGAAAAAAAAAGTAGGAATATTAGGTGGAAATATTCAAATTATGTGTGGAACAGCAGTAAGGATTAAAAGAGAGCCATCAGCCTGTTTTTTTTCTTATAATTCTTTTCTTTCAGAAAATTTAGAAGTTCCTTTTGGATTTATTTATTTATTATTTATTATTTTATAATTTCCATTGATGGCTGCCTTCTACCCCACACCTGGAACATTCCAAGCTGTTTTTCACTCCAGGCTTGTTCCCTACAATGAAATCCTTGCAACAGATTTGGTGTTGGAATGCCTGACACAGGATGGATTGTTTGTAGGAGGGATGTCTTTAAACATCCTAGATGAAAACAGAAAAGATAACTAAGAGATAAATTCCTATGTAGTTGTAGCTCATTGGTAAAGCTATTGCAGTTCAGTGAGATTAAAAATGAGTAAATATTACAGTTCAGTCTTGGAATTGAGTATTTCATGCTGATTTTCCAGAGAGAAACTCCTAACCTGTTGTCAGAAAAAAAAGCCCAAAAAACAAACCAAAAAACCAACATCAAAACCAGCCAACCAAACCCAAAAATAAGCCACAAAAAAAAATCCACCACACAGAACACAGGAGAATCATTCCAGCCCATTTCTGATCAGATAATGTTCCAATCTTTCCTTGTTATTAAAGCCCAGGATTAGCTGTGTTAATTCTTCCTGTGGAAAGTTGTTTAATCTTCTTACAATTCCAGGCTGCAAGGAAGGTTTGGAAACTCGGTCCTGCAGGTTTTCACCCGTGTATCTCACCATAACACAAATGGGCAAATCTTAATTCTCTAGTGCACCCCAATTTGGGGAATAGGTTTTATTCTCTAAATAAGGGCAGTTAACAAGTAATAAGAAGTAAATAAAAAATAATTATTAAATAAATAATTAATTTTTTTGCTGTTCAACATATGCTACAGAAATTTATTTCAGGGAAGAGCTGCACAGTCCAGCTGAGCACAGCTCTCAGCTACAATAAAGCTAATGGAGGTTTTAATGGGATGCTAAAGCTACCTAAAGGTATTCATGTAAGGAACAAATTAAAATCCTTGAATCCCAGAAACTTTGAGGTTGGAAATGTTCTCCAAGGCCATTGAATCTGAGCTGTGCCAATCCCATCTTGTCCCTTGTCCAGCCCCTCAAGATCTTTCTTACATCTTTGTTACTTTTTGGTTGTTTCTTGTGGAATGATTTGGAATGTAAAAATCTTGGCATGCAGTCTTAAAGCACTGAGTTATCTAAATCGGATTATGAGCTTGTGTGAACTGAACACCCAGTGCTTCTCTGGCCCAAATGGAAAGAGTACAAATATGACGTCAAGATGCTGGACACGGAAAATTATTGAATTTCTGTCATGGCCCAGTTAACTGCTTATTGGTATAGCAGGACCTTGATATTTTCTTCAACAAAAAGAAGACGTCCAACATGTCTTATAGATGCTGATGTATTTAGCAATGGAGTTTTCTTAAATTATTATCAATGATGCACTGTTACAATAACTTTGAGGACTCAGCTCCAGTATTTTTAGGTGTGATTGTGAATCAAGTATTTGAAAACACCATTCAGCAAATAGACCTTTCTGTTGAATTTTTAGGCAAGGTTATTAGGGAGGATGTTCTATTCAGTATTTCTCTTTGGCTAGGATTACTTTCTGGAGTGCTGACTGAAATTAATTCCAGTTTCTCTATTTGTTGAGATTTTAAGGAAAAGCATGGACAATTCTAACATTGTCAGGGAAAGCTAGTTTGTACTGAACAACTGTGAGGTGTGTGCCAACACAGGAGTTCTTTTGAGAGGGTCGTTGGTTTCAAGCTCCAGGGACTTTCATCAGAGCTGAAATGACGGACTTGATGCAGGTTCAGAAGGACGTTCTTTAGGGATGTTGCAGCATAGACTCTTAAGGCAGTTTCACTGGGATGTTAAATTCTGTCTACAGCCAAATTCTTCACCAATGCCGTTGAGTTGTTCTTTTTCAGGATGTGGAGGAAAAGAAAATCGGAAGCATGCGTTCTCCTTGCAACTGTCATGGGATCACTCAGTTTAGCTGGGCTCAGCGTTGGATATGTCCTTATATCAATGGTGAAGAGTTAGCAAGAATCTCTAAAATTCTTGAGTCAGATATGTATTTCATATATTACAATTTGTATTTACTTTTATTAAAGAAATGTGCAAATAATTGAGATTTTATCCTTTCTGGATTTCTCTTGCAGTTTCCCCCAATAATATTCAATGGTTATTTATATTTAGATCAAGTTTAATCAGAGGTATCTCAGATATACCTTAAATAACTTGACATTTTCATGCCAGTGCAGAAGGATGGGTTATTTTCCCTGTGGAAATGTTACACATAAGACGTTATGGAACACTGTGGTATGTTAATTTGATACACATAATTGTTATTATTCAATTACTAATGTCCTTATATGTATCTCATGGTTATATGATTTATCCTCGAGTACTATGGTTGGAGATTTCCTGTGTTATTGCTTTGGGCATTAATGTACTTTGGCATGCTTCATATGGTATTTATTAGAATATTGAAGTCCTCGGAACTTCAATTGTGCTGTGGAACATAGATTCTTTATATGCTTATCTCTTCCTTTTCTATTCATCTGTTTTAACTTTCATATTCAATAGAGTTGTTTTACTGTGTGCGATGCACAAATTAAAAAAATAAGTCACTATTTCGAGAATTACTGATTTAAGCAAAGATCAGGCAGAGAAAAGCAACACATGTTTGTAGCACAGTAGTTAGTGGTATTTTAATTTAGATTAGCACTGGCAATTCTCTTCTCCTGTTGCAGTCATTAGTGTGGAGCACTAACTTGACCCATGGCTGCTAACAAGGGACTACGATAATAACCCATTTGACAGAAACCTTGCTTTTGAATTAATAAATTGTAATTATATAATGGTCTATACGGAGGTTTTGAGTAAAAAGCTTTTAATATTTAGCGTGACTTTCGATATATAGACTTTTCTTATCTTGTATATTTAATTTATTATTCTATGGATATCTGCTGTATGTAGAGTATGGAAAAGATGGATTTGGATAAAATATTATTTCTTAAAAATCGAATTAACAGCTGAGAGGATTCTGTCCTTTGACTGAAATTTTTGCCTTGATTATTATATGTGATCCCCGAGAGCTTGTCTTCGTCATGATACTTGCTTGATTTAATAATAAATTCCGTTCGGATGATTTTTTAGTCCTTTCAAAGTTGATGTTCTCCTCCGTAGATGTTGGTGGAGTCTTTCAATGATTACTCTAGAAAGGATTTCCAAGCAGTGTAAAGCTCAGTCTCATATTAAAAAAACTCACAATGTTTATTTCATTTGTATTTTGAAGTTTGTTTTGTATAGTCTTCTTATTCTAGACTATGCCAAAGAAGATAAGCTTTATTTCACCCCCAATTTCGTCTTAGTAGGCTCTTACTTGCTTTCAGTGTTCCTTTGGAAACGCATATGGTTCTTGGCCAGGCTTGACACTTGTCGAGACAGCCTGTCGGCTTGTGACATCAGCTTTCCTTTATGTCGGTTCAGAGTGTTTCCTGTCCAGTGCCAAAATGCAGCTGAGTTCATGGTTGCATTGGATGTGGCTATCAGACAGGAAAGTTTTTACAAGTACAAGTGACGCTTTATTGCCATCCTGGAAGTACAGAGAGTATTCTGGTAGATTACATTCATATGTGATAATGGAGTTGGTGTCATTTAGGGGCTTTAGAATTTGTAATGGCTGAGTATTCTAGAATAGTTTCATTTATAGTTTGGTAAAACCCGCTGTGATTTTCTTTGTGCTTCGTTTCGTTACTGATTGATAAGGACTTATTGTTTCAATTTCTTTCTTTCAATCAGTTAATCATTTATTCCCTCTTATCATTCAGTAGTACTATTTGATGGGATTTTTACCAGATTATTTCTTTTCTATAAATCTCAGTTTAGCGGCATTGAATTGACTTTTAAGCTGTATCTTCCTGGAGATTCAAGTTTCTTTGTGAGGCTGATTTGCAATATGTCATTTCTTGGGACTGCATTTTATAAGCTGAGAGACGCCAACTTTGGATTTCATAATGAAAGTGGTATCTGAAGGATTGAGTCAAACCCCCCCACAAACAACATGAACTCAATTAGAGTGGTGATTTCATGTAATGTTTGGGTTGTCTATCAATGCACAGAACAGTCACGATGTGATTACCTTGTATGTTTTTCATGAAAGATAGGCTTCAGTTGTGGAATGATTAGGTGAAGTGCTGATTTGTTGCAATGAATAGATTTCATATGAACTCTACATCATTCAGATTGTTGCACAATGCAGATGATCTTTTATTTGTATTCAGCTCTTTTAGCAATGTACATTTACTATAGATCATTATTCCCCCAATATTATTCAGTGTAATTTATTTTATCTATTTTTAATTTAAATTTCGATCTATCAGAGATTGAACTTCTAATTATTTACTCAAATGAATATTTTACAGTCCTTGCTAAGTCAGTCTTCAGCCATGAATCCACTTGTTACAATTTTCCTCAAAAATATTCTTGACTTCAGGTGTTATATAACAATTTAAAACATCCTAAAAAGACTTATTACCGTTGCAAGGAAGGGTTTCTAAGGTCTCTTCAACTGCCAAAGTTGATGTGCTGGATATTAGAAAACTGTTTTGTGGAAGAGTAAGTCTCTAAGAGTTCATTAGAAGAATTTGTTTCTACGAATATCTGGATGATTGAATCTGTATTGTGATGTTATTATGTAAGTTAAGCTGGTTAAGTGGGGAAATGGGCAGGCAATACAAGTAATGGATTTTTTTTCTTCAGCTTGTCAGTCTTTATTCTGGAGATTCGCCAAGTCTAACAAATGCAGAATTTGTAATGCGGAGTATTGAATTCATTGAGAACGCAGGCAAGGATGTGACCATATGTGTTTCTGGAAATCATATACAGAAAGGAGTTTTGGAAATAAGAATGACCTAAGTGTCTTGTGAGATGTGCATGGAATATAGTTTTGACATAATATGAACACATTTCACTCTCGAATTTGTTATTTTAAATTAGTGTCAGCAAAGAGAAGGCCTCACCTGACTATGAAATTAGTTAGATGACTTAACACATTCTACAGTGCTATTTTCTATTATTTCAGCTTATAGAAATACAATTATTGGTCAGAAAGGGACATGCAGAGGTTTCTACTCAAACTCTCTACTCAAACCAGAGATCAAACCAGGGATCAAACCAGGGATCAGATGGTTCAGGATCAGCTTCCGTAGTCTTGGAATTCAAGGAAAGTCCCTTATCGTTGGGACCGATCAGTTTCAGCCTCTTCTGGTGAATTTTGCCTGTTATTAGTCAGATTATTTAATTCTTTTCTTCTTGCTTTGTTTTGTCTGTGCAGCTTGGGGCATGGCTGCTCTTCTCTACCGTCATGTGCACCCCAAAGGTCTGCTCACCCTGCTTTTCCTGGTAAGACCAATCCTCGTTCCTGCCCTCCAAGTGCTGGTTTTTCCTATGAGGCCCAAACTGGTCACGTTATCAAAGTACTTGAGAGATACACACTTGAAAGTGCTGCCTTGAAACTTAAATCAGCCTAAGGAAGACAGTAAGTCATAGAATTTTTTTTTTTTAATCTGTATCCTTTTTGCTGTATTTTTACAGTTAAATATTTCAAAGATTCAAAATTAATCTAAAAAAAGGATATTGTTAGATTTTGATGATATGTATGTTGTGTTCATTCAACTTCGAAATGTCGGATTGGTGTTGCTGCAGATTTTATAATCAATCAGATTTTTAGGCATAGTAGCAGGACGTTAAGATGACTTTAAAGATAGTATGAATCCAATAGACAATGCATGGAGATACTTCAAAGGCCAGTTTCTCATACTAGTTAATTAAATTCTGCACTTGCTTTTGTATTGGTCTGTTCCAGACAACAATTAACTTGTCGTGGCGTGTATTCATTTTTCATGAGAGTTAAAAAATTATCTTTAGTAGATTTTATTTCTTGATTTCATATTTACATGATACACATAAGGTAGTTGGAGGGACTGAAGGCATTTTATGACTTTATCAACTTGACTTAGAATAATCTTTATCTGGTCTACATCCCTGATGATTGTTGTTTTTGGAACATGCAGAACAGTCTGTTTTGATTTTTTTTTTATTTTTTTTATCCATTTTCCATCCTTGATTATTGACTTTAAACTATAATGAGAGCAAATCTGAATTGTCTTTCTTTAGAAGTAACTTACTGTTACAGAAATTAAATTAATTCTTTATTAATACTTACTTCATGAATTATTATATCTCATTTAAAGAAGACAAGTATGCTGAACTCATTAGAATTTGGGGCTTGTTTTTAATCTTTTTCTTCATCTGGTCATGAATGGAGTACTTATCGAACACTATAGTGAATTAGACGATTTGGAAAGCATGGGACTTGCAAGGCCCTTCAATTATTCTCTTCTTTGGGGTCCCAAATTTGAGGACTACTATGCACATTACATTGAATTTGACAGGACTTTCGGTAAATTGTAATTTTTTTTTTTTTTTTTTTTGGGGAGTTTTTAAGAATGCTTTTACCCAATGTGCATTTCTCACCTGGAACTTTACCAAGATCTAACTTTCAAGGTTTCACACTTCAGCTAGGCCACACAAGGATAAATCACAAACATTTTGCTCTTTCTACTTTCAGTGATGACTGACACTGGATCAAAATGTTTCCTGTTTGCAGTGATTTCAATGAGCAGTTCTCAGAGCTAAGGAAAATTGTACAATGATTAATTTACCCTACAGCAGATGATGCAGACCTTGGTACAGTAAAACATTCAAATACATGCTAATTTTGAAATTCTGCAAGTGTGTCATCAAATGATACCTTGCAGATAGGTATTCAAATTTTCAAAATATTTTCTGAGTGTCCTAATCCTGGAAGCATTTAAATGTATGCACTCAACAGGACTTCTATTAGTAAATTCAACAGAATCAAGATTTTATCGTTACAGCACCTTACTGATTAATCACAGCACTTTTTTAGGCTCTAAACTTGTAGAACAATCACAACTTCGTTAGTATTTTAATATGCAAGTTTTCACAAATTTCAATTACTTTTTTTTTTAAACAGTAACAGAATGAGAGAAAAAAATCCCCTTTCTTTTATTCTTTGCTGTTTTAGTTTCGTACAGAACAATGTTTTTCGCATGCTATTTTTCGACTGATTCTGCAGGTGAAGACCATGATTAAAAACTTTATTACGAATGATGAGAGGACAGTTAGCACACATTTTTTGACCTGATTTTTCGTTTTCTATCTTTGTTTTTGAACTTTATACAAAATTCGATTGACACTTACTCTTTCCTTTCCCTCCGGATTTCTCTGAAAAGAACAGACGCTGTTCCGTAATTATCTCTTTCAAAGCTTTTTTTTACTTCCCATGGAATTATTTCTTGTAGAAACTGTATTTCTGAGTACTGCTTAGAAATCTTTAATGTGTATTTTTTACAAGGTCATTTTTTTTTCCAGTGACTGTGTTAAGACGTAATCCAGCAATGAAAAAATTCATTTCCTGAAATTTAATAAGCTTATGATGTTAGTATTCCTCTAGCCAATTCTGTGGAATGCCAGTTTTCAGCTTCTGGATCCACATTTTTCTATTCTCACATTCTCAAGTTTTAGTAGCGTGGAGAACTAAAAACTTTTAATTGCTGTGGATCATCTCACCAAGTTTATTGATGCTTAAATCAACCTGGCAGTGGATAACACTGTGGAACTTTTTGATACAGGATATAGACTATGAATGTGTCATTTGAACTACAAAGCTAATAATTTTGACACAGGTGGACTCTTCTGTTTAAATTTTATTGTGGCATCGGGGCTTCCATCGGAACGCTGCACCCTCTCAGGCCTCAGACTGGCAGCTCTCAGGATACAGGCAATCTCCTGCACATGGCATACAAGCTTCAAGTGGACGACCTCGGTTTGGCACCCACTGGGAGTGGGCCCTAACAGCCCACCAGTTGTCATGGGCAGGGACTTCCACTGTCCCAGGCTGTCCAAGCCCCATGTCCAACCTGGCCTTGGACACTGCCAGGGATCCAGGGCAGCCACAGCTCTCTGGGCACCCTCCCAGGGAACAATTCTCCCAAAATCCCATCTGTCCTTCCCGTGGCATGGGAACCATTCCCTGTCCTGCCCTTGAAATCATCTCTCTCCATGTTTTCTGTAGCTCCTTCAGGCCCTGCAAGGTCACAATAAGGTCACCCCAAATCTTCCCCAGGCTGAACAATCCCATTTTTTTCAGCTTTTCCTCACAGCAGAGCTGCTCCATCACACTTATTTTTTAAAGAAGGTAGCAAATGTTCTCACCCAAATCCTGTACGGTGTGTGGTGGATTTTCTCCTGGAGAAGCCCTCATTCCCATGGGAGCCCAACCTAAACCCCAGAGTGGGAATCATCAGCCCAAATCTCAGAAGAATTTTACTTCCATAATGCTCCCTGTATTTCCAGAGGTCATAATCAGAGCCAGATTTAAATCTGAAGTATTTTACGCAAACTTTGAGACTTAAGGTTTCCCAGAGAAGCTGTGGCTGTCCCTGGATCCCTGGCAGTGTCCAAGTGGGGCTTGGAGCAGCCTGGGACAGTGGAAGGTGTCCCTGCCCATGGAAAGGGTGGCACTGGATGGTCCCTCCCAACCCAAACCATTCTGGGATTTTCTTTGTACGCTCTGAAGTGTTACAGCCACTGCCTCCTCCACCTTCCAGGATGATTCTTTAGAGAAATGACTGTCATCTACCAAATCAAGGATTCTTCTCTTTATGTATTCCTTCACAGACACCTAAAGACACGAATATCAGTGTCTGAGACCCTCTGAGCTCATCCCATTGTGCTGAGGTTTGCTCGTAACAGAGAAAAACGCACTTCTGAAATTTAAATAAAAATGTATTTTCACAGTCGGGTAAATGCAATCAGAATAATTGTGAATATTTCCTTCAGAGGAAGCATTTGAATAAGAATGCTGCAGTTTGCTCCTAGACCGAATCCAAAACCAAAAAATAAGTGTGTTTTGGGATTCTGCACACACAGGCTTTCAGTAAATGAAGCAAAAAAGGGAACAACTGATATGGGGACAAACCAAAGCCACCACAGCCATCCTCCCAGATATTCCCAATTACCCCCAGTGACTGATTCCACCACCAAAACACCAAACAGGAATATTTTGATGCCCAATTTGTCGTATCTCCATTTCTTTCTGTGCTGAAGGGCTAATTAAACTGGTAATTGCCATTCATATCTCTTGCTATTATATTTGTATTCAAAATTGCAATAGATGCAATCTGTGTGTATTTTTTTTATAATTTAAGCACTTTAAAATTAATTTGAAGCCGTACAACAGCAATCAGGCTCTAATTAGTGAGATAATCAATTAATAAGCTTGTAACTAAGGGTTCTCAAGTTGTAGAGATGGAGATGATTTCAACTGGGATGAAACGTGATCTTTGTGTTAAAAAATAATAATAATAAAAATAAAATAGTGGGTCTGTCCTGCAGCCAGGGGATAAAGACAGATGTGTTTGTTTCATAGGAAGCCCTGTGAGGTGACAACGATTCCTGTGGCTGTGACTGAGAGAATTCCATCGAAATAACAAATAATGGAATAAATTCCATGGCCAAACCCACACACCATTCCCAAAGCATTTCAACTCCTCCACTCAACACACCCCAAGCGCTCCCACAAAGCCATTAAAGAGGACGTAAAAAACGAGCTCCTGACAAGCAGTTATTTGCACAGGGAGTTAATTGAAGGATGCAGGGAAGGAGTAGGGAGGAAGCTGAGATTAATAAAGCTGAGAGTGCAGGTTTGTTGTGCCAAATGGCCTTTCCCCCGTAAGTGTAAACAAATTTAGGGTTTGGGCATATTTAGACCTCAAGGTCCTGCATCAGTGGT
>CM019221.1:2060601-2091234 GCA_009741485.1 Malurus cyaneus samueli
TAAGTGTGAACAACAGGGACAATTAGGAGGTTTTTGTGATTTTCTGCAGAATCAAACCTGGTATTACCACAGGCACATCTTTTGCATGAGTTTACTTGCTGAGGTGAAGCTACTGAAAAACACAAATTTAAAATTAAAATTTCAAGTGTACTCCCCTGTTTCCAGAGTGACTGTCAGAATAATTTGCATCTGCATAAATTTCTCTCTCAGACCATTGAGGAACTCAGTTTCAGGTGATCTAAATATGACTGACCTTCTTTCTACCTTTAATAATTGAATGATGAATACAACACTTTTTGCTCGGTCCCGATCATGGGATCCCGGAATATTTGGGGTCAGAAGGGGTGTCAGGAGATGTCCCAGTCCAAGCCCTGCTAAAGCAGGGTCACAGAGCAGTCACACAGGGTCACCCCCAGGCAGGTTTGGGATGTCTGCAGAGATGGACAATCCTTTGGGCACCCTCATGGTGACATTGGAATGCCAAATCTCCCCTTGCTCTGTTCCACACAGGTGGATCCCACCAATAATGTCCCTTTGTCACCGTCTCAAAGTCCTAACCATGGCTCCAGGAGTGGGTTTGGGTTCTCTTTCTGGCCATGCCCTTTGGTCTGACCCATGGAATGGCACCAAAGGACACCTTGGCCACCAACACTGTGACTTTCACGCCCAGGCTCTGTTCTGGGGTGTCCTTTGTGCCCAAGGGAACAGCAGCAATGGGTGCTCTGTGCTCTGTGGGGTCGTGGCACCCTCCCAGCAGCACCTCAGGCTTGGCTGTCAAAATGTCCCACCCTCCCTGATCCCAGGGTCTGCTTCCATCCCCCTCTGCTGCTCCTGGCAATGCCCTGTTGGGCTGGGCTGGGGTTCATTTCCTTCCCAGGGCTGTTTTAGGGCTGTGTTTGGGGTTGTGCTGAGCACAGGGATGATCCCTCAGAGATGTTTCTGTTCTTGCTGAGCTCCCCCAGAGCCAACGCCCTTCCTGCCCCTCCCGTGGTAACTCCAGGGATACCCCAGACCACGTCACTTCATGCTCAGGATGTACAGTGGGGAGAAGAAGGAGGAACGGGGTACATTTGGGGTGATGGGATTTGTCACCCCAAGCTGCTGTTCCGTGGGATGGGGCCCTGCTCTCCTCGAGGTGCTGAACGCCTGCCCCGCCCTGGGAAGGGCTGAAGGAATTGCTTGGTTTGCTTTGATGCTGTGGTGCCTTTTGCCTTCCCTGTTCAAGCGCCTTGGTCTCAAGCCACTCCAGTTTTTACCCTCCCAATTGCCTTCCTGATCCCTCTGGTGGGGAGTGACCCAGGGGCTGGGAGGCCCTGCCTGGGTTAAACCATGACACCAAGTCACATTAACAACCTGTTATTATACCTCACATTATTATTTGTTTTATTTCCATGACTCTAATAACACTTCTGCAATAGGGAAGGAAAAAACCCTTAGAAATCAAGTGATTAAAAATTCCCTGTCAGATTTATCTGATTGATTAAACTAAAAATGATCACAGCAGAAGTTTGGAAGCAAACTTCTTGGAATTTCTTGCTGGCAGTCTGGATGGCTGGGTTTAATCTGAGATGAAATGATTTTGTGACTCAACCAACCACGTGCTCTTTGCACTGGGAACCCAAGCTAAAAATACTCCTTTCCTTTTTCCTTTTTGATTTCCATAATTCATGTCTTCAATACTTTGAAGATTCTCTTGTGAAATAGTCGAAGAGTTTAAAGATACCACTATATAAATGAATGGATTTTAATATTTCATTCAGTGTATTACATCACAGGCTGCCAGATAAAAAATAAAATCATTTATTGGAACTACTCACTGTGACCTTGTCATCAAAATAGTCTGCATTTATTTCTCAGAATACTTCATGCTGCAGACAAAATTATTCATCCAGTGCTTATTAGAACTCACATTTCTAGATACACTCACTATTCCAAAGACTCACCTGTGCATTTTCTGATTCCCTCACACAAAATTCCAGTATCCAACATTAAAATTACACCTAATTTCATTTGAAATTTAAATAAGATGTTTTAATCAGTATTTACTGTGCTGAGCATAGAACTTAGCTTTGGTATCTGCTGAATAAAAAGAAAACATTATTATTTCAGAATTTTTTGTCACCATATATTATTCAGTGCAGTCTCTGCAGTTTCTTACTCAGCACAGCCCTTCCCTGGCTCCTGTAGTTGGACTCTTGACTGCACTTATGCCCTGGGCTCTATCATTAAATAATCCAGATATAAGTGGTGTTGCATTAGAAAAACCAAATTACCAAGAAAGTGGGTTGTGCAATTAAAAAAGTCCAAATGCAAGTGTTGAGGCAATAATAAAGAGAACTCACCAAGAAACAGGAATATAATGATTTTTGCCATGGAGCTGGTACTAGAGCCTAGGTGATAAATACCATAAAAAACATGCAGAGACTGAATTAATGGCAAAGAAGTGGGTCAGGAGGATCCCCTAATTGCAGTTTGTTAGCATTTATTCTCAGCAAAACCAAAGATAATAATCTTTTTTTATTATTTTTTTATTACAGGAAGGTCATTAATGGAATAATTTTCCTGAGTGGCGCCTGCTGTGAGCAATATCAACACCCCAGGATCCCACATGCCACAGAATGAGGATTTTGTTTGTTTCTTTCCTTACTTTCCCCATACCACCACCTTATTTAGTCACTACAGGGCCCTCATTTCTGTCACACCTTCAGGGTGCATCCACCTGCAGATTCCTTTCATTCCCTCCAAGACACAGAAAAACCTGGAATTTAAAAAATCATATGGTGTCAGAACAAAAGTAAGAATAATGCTGGATATAAACCAGAAAAAAACCCAGAGGTTCTGATGAAAAAAGAGTGAAAAATGAGATCCATCATTGTCTCCCGTTTGCCCAAAACATTTATGTGGGCACAGCCCCAGCCCAGGATTCTTCCTGGGGCTTTTCAAGTTGTGTTAAAATTCACTCTGGAGCTTCCAGCACCAGGAAATTCCATGTTCCTTCCCTGCTTTCCCTTCTTCCTTGTGCAGGATTTCATTTTGATCACCCAGTCCTGCGTGTTTTGGGGAAGAGCAGGAAAGAAGCAGCTCCCTCATTTCCTCCAGGGGTTTCTCCCTGAATTCAAGCAGCTCATGGAAAACCAGAAAGGGGATCCTTCCCTCCTTTTTCCAGGTCAATTAATCTTCAAAAAAAACACCACACAATAAGCTGCAAACAATAATTAAAACACATCATTTCCTCTACAAATTGCTACAAGCCCAAATATACTTTCTAATTTGAGTAGGCAATGAATGCAAATGAAGCGCTGCAATAAAAGCTTTTTGAAACCAGATCATGGATCAGAAGGCAGCAGCAAATAAATATTTCCAGTAGGAGTTAAATTTTTCCAGCCTTCATTTTTTTATCAAGGATAACCTCCCTTCAAAACAGCTCAAACTACAGCCCTGGATTGGAGATGCCACTCCAGAGGTGAAAGCAAACCTATTTTTGGGGATGGCAGCTCCTTTAATCCTTCTCTTTAAGCTACTGAGAAAAAAATGTTAAAAATAATTAATCTGTCTACAAAGCAAATGGAAGTTTGGCTGAATAGCTGACTCTAGGAACCCGTTGGCTTTTGGGACATTTAGAGCTGAATTTCACATCTCAAATGTATTTAGAGAGAAAAACAGATGAAAAAAATCAATCATTTACCTTATACAACATCTCCATGTCTTTGCTGTTTGTATTTCTCCTTGCTGTTTTCCATTTTTCTGCGAAAGGTGATGGTTCCATGTTTTTAGTTTGCATCTTTCAATCAAAAGAAGGTTTAGAGTCATTAAAGTGTCACATCTTGCTGTACCCCATCACCACCTGGATTGTGAATCATTAAATCACAGCTTGGAAAAGATCTCCAACATCATCAAATCCAATATTTGGCCACATCCCACCAATTCCCACTAAACCCTATTGAGAAGGATAGGAGTTTCTGCCCTGATTTTACTTCGTAAAATAGTAATAAGGACTTTTGTTTCTCTTGGCAGTGTGGTTATGATACAGAAAAAAAAAAAGGCTTTGATAAATATTTGTCATTTATTATACTTATTCTTCAAATATTCACAATCCATTAATATTTTTTCAAAAACCTGGGCGTGCCTCTTATCCCAAAACAAAATACCCCACAAAAGGTAATTATAAAAGACAAAGTTGATTGAAAGAAAAGTTGCAAAAGAAAATTTATAAAGGACATTTTTCAACCAAGTTTAGTAGGAGAAACAAACACACTTCCAAACTGGAAAGTTGGAACAAGATGATCTTTAAGGTCCCTTCCAACTCAAATCTTCCTGGGATTCTGCAAAGAGAGGGAAAACTCTTGAATTGCTTTCAGTACAAAAACCTAGTTAAAAAAAGAAATAAAAATTAGATTGCTCTTGCTTTGCTCTTGAATGCCCCAAAATAAGATTTGTTGGGTTTTTTCTTAAGGTAGAATTTTAGGAAAAAAACACACCCAACATTTCACTGAGGGCAAATCCAGTGGAATCCATGGTGAATGGTTTTAACATAAATTGTCTGCAGTGCTCAGAGCGATGAACAAATATAAAATAAATAAAATAAAATAAAAATAAAATAAAATAAAATAAAATAAAATAAAATAATAAAATAAAATAAAATAAAAAATAAATAAACAATACAATATAAATAATGACATGACTAGCATAACAAACATACAATAATTATATAATATATATATTTTATTATATTATATTTATAATATATATATATATTATATATATATATATAATTATACATATTATATAATATATATTATATATATATATTATTATATTATATTATATTATATTATATTTTTATATTATATATATATATATATTATTATATTATATTATATTTATATTATATTATATTATATATATATATTATTATATATATTATATTATATTATTATATTGTTTATTATTATGTTATATTATATTTATTTATTCTATCTATTCTATTTATATATTTATTAAATTAATTATATTATATTATATAATAATGTTATATCATATTGCATTTTATTATGTATCACATAATATAATATCATATTTTCAATGTTACAATTTTTTATTAATGTTTGCAAACATTTGTTCATTAATTAATGTTTATTTTTTATTAATTTTCCCTTTTTTTTCAAATTCAGGATCTTCCTCCAGCACTCCTACACTGACCAAGCTGTGCCTGAAGACAGCGATCAGAGATTCCTTATTTTCCAGCTCACATGGAAGCTCTTGTGAACCTGCAGACCCAGATTTGGCCAAAAATAATCTTTTTTTGCATAAGACAAAGCTCTTCTGAAAGCTGCTACGGGAGCAACTGCTGGTTTTTCACTCAGCATTTGGGTGTTTACAAAAGGAGCAATCGTTCATTAATATAATTAGACTAAGCTCATTACAAAGCAAATAAATTAATTCATACTGAAGAAAATTTATGATGGCTCTTATACTTTATACATAAAATACATTTGCACCCCTCTGTTGAATGGAAATTTTGAAAGTATTTTTTAAGGTATTACAAGCTTGTAATTTATAGGTATTATAGGTACATATTGCCATTTCAAATATGTAATGAAATTTAACTTAATTTAAACATAAACGCATATTTCTCAGCCGGACTACCCTTTACTTCTTGTCTTTAAACAAATTTTATCTGTTAAGAAAGAAATCTCTTTAATTGCAAAATCTTAATCAGAAGTAAAACACTATCAATAGGTTATTTTTAATACGATGTGCTGCCAGTTACAAACAATGAAAGTTATTGCTCTAACTGACAGTGAATGGTTTCTGTGTTAATAATCATGCAATTATATCTCATTAAAAGCTGAGGAGTAATAAACAAGAGGAAAATTAAGCATCTCCTCTGTATCCTAATTCTGTGCTATCATTTGGTGTTTTCTTGATTTGCCCTTCTGAAGGGCAAATTCCATTAGGATTTCATTGCAGTATTGAATAAATAAAGCAAACAAAATATGCAAATTGGAAACGTATTAGCACCGATCTCGAGTCTAATCTCAGTGCAGCCTGGATTTATTTTATTTAATATTATTAATTTGAGGATGTCTGACTGAACACCAAGCAAACAAGTTGTGAGACTTAACATTTGAGGGGCTGGAGTGTGTCCAGGGAAAGGAATGGAGATGGGGAAGGGTCTGGAACCCCAGGAACAGCTGAAGGAGATGGGAAAGGGGCTCAGCCTGGAGAAAAGGAGGATCAGAGGGGACATCAGGAGGAATTTCTGCATGGAAAGGGTGCTCAGGTCTTGGCAGGGGTTGCCCAGGGAGGTTTGGAGGTGGCACTGAGAACTCTGGGCTGGGCACAAGGTGTACATCAGGCACAGCCAGGACTGGGTGACCCTGGAGAATTTTTCCAACCTCAATGTCCTGTGGGCTCCAACATCAGATCTTTTGTGTCCATTGGATTTTTTTTCTCAGGTTCTTCTGCTGTGATTGGTGAATAAAATATCCCATTACCCATAAAACTGTTCAAAACCTCACTCCTCCAGCAATGAAAGGCAAAATTCCAGGTACATCCCAGACTCTTCCAGGAGCATGATTTCCCCAGCTGGAACGCTGCCAGTTATCCCTAAAAATTGCACTGAAATGAGTGGGAAGGGCTTGTGCCAAACTCCTCAGGGAGATCCTGGCTCCGAGGATGGAGTTCAGAGGAAACTCCCAGCACCTTTTAGGATGTTTTATGGAACAGAGTACGTGAAGCAAACACACACAGCAGCTCCTGCCTGGCAGCACAGGAATGCTGTTGTGAGGGAAAAGGGTTTTATAAGTTTTGATTTTGATTGAAAATTAGTTAATTATTGTGTATGATTGAAGTTTAGAAAAAGAAAGGGATGTTAATTATTTATATGAAAGAAGAGTGTTATATTTTTGAGAAAAGTAGATTAGAATGTAGAATTGGTAATGTAGGTGGATTATTAATATTGTAGTTTTTGTAAATTTATTAATTATGTTTTGATTATTAATTAAATAGTTGTTTTTTAATTAATGTATATTTGACACAAATGCGTACTCTAGTTGCTAAAGTAGATAAAAGAAGCTTGTCTTATAATAAAGTCCTTCTTTCTTTCTTTCTGTTTTTTCACCCACTTTTTGTGTGTTTTGTATCTATTCTTTTCTGTCGCTGTTTAGCCAGCAGCGACATGCTGTAGCCACCTTTTCCATGGAATCTCAGAGGCAGATGGAAGATCTGATGGTGGCTGATGAAGGAATATGGATCTGTGCTTCCAAAAGGAAGAGCTGGGTCCCTGTTGGGAGTGTAAGAGGAAGGAAATGAGCTCCAGGAGCAGAAAAATAAATGGAAGTCAAAGTAAAGGATATATATTATATGTATTTTGAGTAAAGCACTCCTGAAAATGAGACTTCTGGCAAAAGAAATTGGGTGAAACAGAATCCTGAGCATTCCTTGTTTCAGTTCCTCATTTTTGGATGTCAAGGTGAGGTGAAATTTTGCAGCAAGGAGCAGACTTTGGGTGAATTCCACAGCTCAAAAAGGCACTCCCATCTCCAAAGAGTTTCTGTTTAAACAGCCAAGAGAGGAGCAGATGGATATAAGAGGCAAAAAAGGCAGGAAGATAAAATTAAGGATGAAATTATTTGATCAATGACAGCATAAAGAATAAAACCTTGCTCTTGTGTGCTCTCCTTCAGCATTTTCTCTGCCTGACCATGACACTTCTCTCTCCAATGACCACATTTTTTTCCAAGAAAATTGAGTCAGAAGACCTAGTTAAAGCATTTTAGGGAATCTGAGCAGAGACCCCTGACAAGTCCAGGATGTAATTAATTTCACTGCAGTTTTGCCCTTATTAAGGAATTTGCTGCTGTTAAAATACTCGGTTTGTCCAAAGCACACACATTTTCCAACTAAGCAGATTATGGAATACCTGGAAGTATAATAAAATAACAGCAATTAAAGCAGAGTATAGCCACAGTGTAATTGCAGATCCTCCACTAATCCCTTTGGAGGAAGCTGTGTCACTGATTCCTGACTCCCTGAAACACAACACTCAAAGATCAGGGGGAGTTTCCATCCTCTGGGTTTCCCCTGAACTGTATGAAAAAAGAGCTTTTAATCAAAACTGGAATTTTCAGCCTATTAGAAGTGACCTCTGAGGTGTCCACACAATAATATCTGGCAGTGTATTTGTGACAGAATACCATATTTTGGCTTTGTGGTTGCTGATTTATATGTTTTGAAAGAAATCTGAATATTCCTTTACCTCAGTTCTCCTCCAAAATTTTGCTCCATCACTTCTTTTGTGAGCCTGCAAATATCTTCAACCTACTTAATGTTTTCTGAATATGGATTATTAACAATATATTCAGAGAATATTATACCTTCAGTACAGTAAGATGCAAAATCATGCATTGAGGAGTGATCAACAGGAGCTCGTCTTCCTTGATTATCAAAATATTCAATTAAAAATATAATTTGGGAAACTCTTGAATTATTTGAAATGTTTTAGCATCATATCACTACAGTATCCATAGTTCCAGAATTATTTTGGGAAGTTTGGAATGTCCAACTGATGTGCAGACTTTCAGGCTTTTATTGCAAACCTTGATAAGCAATGAGCAACACCTTTTCCATGAGAATGGAGCTGCTCAAAAAGATCTTTTGGGGTAATTAAAGGGATATTGTCTGTATTCTCCCAGATCCATGATTTATTCTGGTTTTAACCTATTGATGTGCCCATGCCCTCTGCAATTTTAGGGACAAGGGGTAGAGAGTGAAATCAGGGAAACTCTTATGTCACTCTCATGGAAAAGGAACTTCATGCTCTTCAACAACTGTAACTTGGTCACACTCGTGTTTTAAAAAATACGCTTTTCCTAAAAAAAAAATTATTTTCCTAAAGAAATATTCTAAAGAAAATGGACAGTGCACATTTTAAAAAAGAAAAAAAAAAGTCTCCATGTCTCATAGGAGCAGCTCTAAAAATGGGTAAGAGAGCAACTAAGGCCCATTATCCCAATTATTTGAGCTAGTGCAGCATATGTTGCAGTTCCAGTAATTATAATCTAAAGAGTGCTGGAATGCACTGCAGAATTATTATTTAATGCACTATATTTACTTTTAATTACTGTGTAGCTGCCTAGCCTTGAAATAGTAAAATATTTTAAGATCTTGCAGAGCTGTTTGCTCCAACGCTTAAGACATTGCCATCATGATGTTTCATTTACTCTTCCTAATTTTTTTATGCACGGAAATATTTCGTGGAACATTTAAAGTTTGTGCTTACTCTTCTCCCTCCCAACACCTGTTTTTTTTTTTCATAAAACACTTATTTAGTCTGTGGGAACTGAGGCTCAGATGGTGATTATCTAAAAAACAGAGGCCAAAATGTGCAATTTTTAATTCAGAATCCCTCTGCCAGCCGCTGGGACGGTGATATTTTCTCCTCAGACACTTTTGTCCTTCCTTTTGTTTATTCAAGCGGCATCAAGGACTCTCAGCACCAACTGGCATTTCGCATTTTTAACTTAATTCAGCTTTACTGCTCGCCCATCCATTGTTCCCTGACAGGAGGAGCACACAGCTCGCTGTTATAAATACTTTATGATGATTTTTTTTTTTTAGCTCTCCATTCCAATCACAGCCCCGCCGCCACTCACCATCCATGTCACTCTGGATAGATCGAAAACCGTAAAAGAAAACCCCTCTCTCTCTCTCTCTCTCTGCTTCTTAGAGAGCCATAAAAACAAAGCTGGGATGAATTCAGGTGGAATTTCAGAGCATCAACAATGCTTTTGCCCCTCCCCTGCGAGGGAAGTGCAGTGATGGCGTCAAATTCCTGATTGGAAAATGAGCGGCTTCCGCACCCGCCTTGTAAATTTGTTTAAGGCTACGATTGTTGCTGCTGGCCAAAAAGAAAAGCGACAAAAAAGAATAGATACAAAAACACACAGAAGTGGGTGAAAAAAACCAGAGAGAAAGAAGGACTTTATTGTGGGACAAGCCTCTTTTATCCACTTTAGCAGCCAGTGTATACATTTGTGTCAAACATACATTGGTTAAGAGACACTGTTAATTAGTAATCAGATATATTGTGAGTTTGCAAAAACTACAGTATTAGTAATGTTTATAATTTCCAGCCACCTGCATTATCAATTCTACATTCCATCTCCTTTTCTCAACAGTAGCCAAGGTTGTGCTATTCCTCCTCCATGCAGGCTGTTAACACTCCCTTTCTTTTCCCAGGCCTCAGTCATACACAATAATTGGCTGAGTTCAGAATCAGGGCTTGTGGGGCTCCTTTCCCCCACATACGATTTCACTGGGTTTGGTTTTTACACTTGGTTTTTCTGCTCCCTGTGCTCTTCCAACAGAGGGAATAGGCAGGAGAGGGAGATGTCTTTCCATACCTCAGGGAATGGGATGGAGCTGAGGAAACCCACTGAGGATGTACAGCTTTGTGGGAACCGAGGTGGGGTCACCCCACTCCCCCTGTAAATAAAGCTCAAAAACCCAACGGCAGCAGGAAGAGAGGATGATCCAGCACTGGGGCTCAGGAGGCGGAATCATTGTCCCTGGAAGTGCCCAAAAGTTGTGTGGATGTGGCACTTGGGGACACGGGGTGGTGGTGGCCTTGGAAATGCTGGGAATTATTTGCCTTGATGATTTTGTCCAACCTTGATGACCCACGTCTAAAGCCTCCCTTGACACCAAAGCAGGAATTCGGGGAGCAGGAAAACAAAACACAAAACTAAAACTAACTTCCCTGGAAAAAAAGATTTTCCCAACATATTCACTGGCTAACAGATTGAACTCCCAAAATTACTGCTGGTGAATGGCCTTCCAAATAATTCATGAAGGATAAATTACTGAGGGTTTGCATCAAGTTGAGTGTGTCATGCTTGCTCTTTATTCTCTCACTCCTGGTTTCAAACACCTTGTCTGGAGTCCTGGAAGGAGTTCAGGATCTCAAGGAGAGGGACAAAAGAGCAAAAAAGGATTACAGCCCTGGATTTCAGGAGAGCAGACTCTGACCTGTTCAAAAATGGGATGAGGCCCTGGAAAGAAAACTGGTTGGTAATCAAGGATCACCACCTGGAAGCTCAGGAGTGCTCCATCCCTGCAAATAAGGAGTTCATGGGCATGGATGAGGCTGGAAATCAGGATAGGCAACTTCAGCCACCCTGAACAACCATCCTTGCCAATCCTGCTCCTCCTTGAGGTGAAGGTTTTCCTTGCCTGGCTCTTTTAACCTGGGGTGCACACCAGTCACTGCCACCAGCTCAGGGTCAGATTAATCTGTGCACAGAAAATTAATATTCATTATTCTTTTGTTCATTTATTCTGTTAAATTATCGTTCATCTTGTAATTTTGCATCCTCTGCTTGGTCACAGGGCATATTTAAAAGTCTGGATTTTTTTCTGCTGCAAAATTTCTGTAATTCCCTGTTGAGCTTCAATAAAGTGAACACAAAATCAAAGCAAACATACTTTTATCAATTAAAACCAAAGTTTTTGGAAAGCTTTAAAAAAAGCTCTGGAACACAGGCAGTGTTTTGTTTATTGTCACTCGAACTTCGTGTCTTTAAGGGATAATATTTGTATCCAAATAAATGGCAGAGGTTTAACTCCCATAAAGAAATGAGAAAGTTCTGACCTTGCAGTCCAAGCACCGGGACACATTTCTTACTTTTGAAATTACTGAACTGTCATCCCAACACTTTTAAAAAGGCTCATGCCAGTGATCTATTTTTAGTTATTCAGGATAACAGTACAGTATTTTTTTTTTTACTAGGTACCTTCAGAATACTAGGTACCTTGGTCATAATATGAGCCAAAACCTTGCATCTGGGTAATGATATTTTAAAATTAAGTTGCTTTTTTAAAATGTCACCCAGGGGAAGATTTTTCTCGCTAATGTTCAAGTAAACATTTGCATGCATTTAGCATCTCATCCGACTTTCCCAGCAATTTCCCTTTACAGTTAAAGTATATTTCCTTGGGCTACTCCAGTGCAGTAATTTTGATTTATATTCTGACATCTCCGACAGTGTGGCTCCTGTTCACCTTTCCCCGTGGTGGAACCATGAGAGCTCTGCCCACGGGAGAGACACACGGACAAGGACACAGAGCTCTGCTCCAGGGCTGCACCTTGGCTTGGAGAAAATTGCTGAGCTGAGAGCTGTGGAGACCTCAGGAAGGGGAGAGAGGGGAAATGGCAGGGAGAGGTCACACAGTGAGGTGGGCAGTGAAAGCAGCTGAAGGATTCCAGAAGAAAATTGCCAATATGGAGAGGGATAAAGTGGTGATTGGGGAAAAAAACAGGGAGAGCAGAGGGGAGCAGGAGCTGCCAGATTCTCAAATGAGGTCCTGGAGGCTGTCCAGGATGGAGTTGGTGGAGGCTGGCTGATACCTTAGGATTTCAGCTTCTCTATTTCCATGTCTCTGTAACCATGGAATTCTTCAGTGGATAACTCCAGACTCCACAGACAGTGCTGAGCTCCTGCTCTCCCATTTTTACACAAAACAATTCCTCTGCAGCCCCAAACTCAAGGACACCTCACTGTGCCAGACCCCAAGAGATGGAAACAGCAGAGAATTGGGGGAGCCAAGTTGGAGTGAATGACTGCATTGGCTGCAGCTGCAATTGGAGGATTCAGCCCCGATGTGCAAATGGACAAAAGTGATAAAGGGTGAAAAAGCCGTGAGCCATTGTCCATTGTGGGTGCAGCCCCTGGGTGGGCTGGGACTGCCCTGAATGACCCTGAAGGCCCTGCAATGAATAGAACTGCTTTGGATTCTCTCAACTTTGTCCAACCTCTGTTTAAGGCAGCCAGATTTAGGCATCATGGCACCACCAGAACCTGGGGAGCGAAGAGTCTCAGAGTCCTTGGCCTGTCTTTTGCGTGTCAGGCAATAAATAGTGGGTTTATTTCAAATTCCTGCATGTCCTGCTGGCAGAATTTCTGTTCCCTGCTGATGGTACCTGAACAAGTAACCCAACAGAGGGGTGGATTTTATGTACTCATCAGCTAAAATCTGAATCATGGAATGACAGATATTCTGAGTGGGAAGGGACCCACAGGATCATCCAGTCCCACCCCTGTCCCTGCACAGATCCCCACCAATCCCACCCTGAGCATCCCTGGCAGCGCTGTCTAAACGCTCCTGGAGCTCTGGCAGCCTCGGGGCTGGGACCATTCCCTGGGGAGCCTGGGCAGTGCCAGCACCCTCTGGGGAAGAACCTTTCCATTAAATCCAACCTGATCCTCTCCTGGCCCAGCTCCAGCTATTCCCTGGGTGCTGCCCCTGTCCTCGGGAGGAGCTGTAAGGGAACCACTCATCGAGACAAAGACCAGGTTAGAGGCTGAATATCACTGAACTATTTCTATTCCTGGCAAAGATCCACATGTTGGATCATGAATATGTGTACTGAATGTCCACAACTGAGACCTTTCTCTCTACCTGCTTTAGCTGCATTCCCTACAAAAATCAGATTCTTTTCCTCCAAATGAAACCACATTGAGAACATAGGAATGAGTTTCTCCTAAAGGAGAAACCAGGAGGTGTTCTTTTCTCAGCCTTTATCAGGAATAAGTTCTTTAGGCAGTCCCACAATTTTTTTACCAAGTAGTTTCTGAACACAATTACCAAGTAGAATTAGTGCTGAGCGGGCGCCCTCAGTGAGCTGACCAAGCAGGATGTGGGAAATTACTGTATAGGGCAGGAGAAATTGGTGTTTTTGGTGCTGAAAAGAGGTGTGATAAGGCGGCACAAATTTCCAGCACAACTGCGGGAGATGACGGGATTTCCACAGCCAGGTAAGGGACATGTGCATCCCTCAGAAACAACTGAAAGGATATTTGGGTCAGGGAAGTGTTGCAACACCTTGAGGGCTGCACCAGTAACACCAGTTAAGGCCATGATTATCTTGGGGTTGGTACCAGAAATGCCAAATTTCTGTACAGACCGAGCAAAATGGTAAACAAAGGGAAAAAATGTAATTTGGGGATTCCCATCAGCTCGTCCCAAAAAGTTTTCATAATATGCTCAGAAATGTTTTCACTGCTTGTGGACAGTGAAAAGCAGAAGAGGGGAGAGAAATGCCTTTTTTTCCATTCTTTCTGGTCGCTGATTTGGGGATTTTTTTATTTGGTGGTATTTATTTTGTTTGGTTTTGCTTTTTTTCTTTTCCTCTACAACACTAGTTTGCTGACGAATATTTGCAACTTTTTTTTTTATTCTTTACTGGAAAAAAATAAATAAGTTAAACCACATTTTTTTAAACTTATCTGACTAAACTGCCCTATCTCTCATCCATGAATCCATTCCACTCTCATTCTGAGATGACTCATGTTTTCTCTTAGTGTCTAATGTCTTCACTTGATCCTACAATCAAGCAGAAGAAAAGTTTGGGTGCGTCCAGATTCACAAAAATCACCCCAATTTCTCATTTTCTCAGAGAAAATAATATCTCTGATCCAAACCACCAAATTAACAGGAGGAAAGGTCCTTCACCAAGTACAATTTGGTTCCTCTTTTACATTTCCATGCTGAGCTCCATTCCTCCTGGGGAAATGGCCTCAAGTGGCACCAGGGAGGGTTCAGGTCAGATATCAGAGAGAATTCTTTCACTGAAAGAGTGGTTAAATGTTGGAAGGGGCTGTCGAGGGCAGTGGGGCTGTCACCAACCCTGGAGGCAGTCAAAAAAATGTGTAGATATGACATTTCATGAAACAATTTACTGGGCTTGGTGGGATTTGTCAGAGGGGTATCTTGGTGTTTTTGGAGATCTTTTCCACAATTTTAATGACCTACAATTCCACGTTTTCCCAGTTTGAACCCCTGAAAGTTTTCTGATGGTTTGGCTGTGCTGACTGAGAGCCCAACACTGCACATCCCACCCTGCTGCACATCCACCACAACCCCTGGAGTGCCTGGGAAGGAGTGGATGAAGGGAAAAGCCGGTGTGATTTGCCTGGACTTCCAAAAAATTTGGCTCCTGTGAGGACTTCCAAAAAATCTGGGTCCTGTCTGGACTTCCAAAAAATCTGGGTCCTGTGAGGACTTCCAAAAAATCCACAGCCAAGTCCTTCCCCAAAGGCGGCTGTGGGAACCAGGCAGTGCTGAGGTGGGAGGTTGTCCTGGGTTAGCTGAGTATTGTATTCCTATCATCTGCTTATGTTAGAGGAAAGTTAAACAGTCCTTCTGTAACTGTACATTAGTTGAGACTGCTCTGGTTTGTTTGGTGGTGTTCCTCCCTTCAAGGACAATGGGAGGGAAAGGGACAAGACACACACTTTTTTTTTTCTTGGGAGGCTCTCTCTCTCGGGATCAGCGGCGGAAAAGAAGCTGTCTGCTCTCTTGGACTGCTCCTTTTTTTCTCCCTTTCTTTAGACTTGTTTTTCCTCGAATTTTTCTTTTCATCATCTGAGAATTGGAGGATTTTTTCCTGTGGCACGACAGCTGAGAAAGATCCTTCAGTGAACCACCGGAGAGAGACTCTGTCCAACGCCTCTGGGGGCCCGGAGGGGAAGCCACTCCCAGGAGGGAAGAGAAAGGCTTTGGGATCTAACAGCTGATTCCACAGGTTTTTCTTTTTGTTTTTATAATTTTAAATAAACAGGTTTTTCCCTTTTCTTTTCACTTTCCTCTCTGTGGAAAAGTTTGTCTCTGGGTGGGGAAAGGAGAGGGGGGAGGTTTGCTGGAACCTGGGAGTGTTTTGCTCCCATTTGAGTTCGTTCAAACCAGAACAGAGGTTAAGGTGTTTGTGCATCAGAAACCAGCTGAGAGAGGTGGGAAACAAAAAGCAGAAATAAATGTTCCATTTTCCAGCTGGCGAGGGGTCAGCGAGTCCTGGAGACACTTCAAGGACAACACTCACCGAACGTGTAATTTCCCAAGCAGCTGAAATAAGCAGCGGAGATCCCAATATAGATGGCATTTGGTGAGCAGCCTTTTCCATAGGCACTGGGACATCCAGGTCGAGACCTCAATTTCCCTCCTCTCAGCTCCAAGGCTGGCAGGCAGCACACGTGGCATTGCAGGGATCTGCCGAGATTGGAGCTTTTGGGAATTCTTGAGGAAGGAGCAGCGAGTTTCCAGCCTCTTGAGCAGCAAACTTTAAATGAAGTCCAGAGGGTCTCTCAGCTTTTATTGGTCAGAATTCATTCAGTTGTGCTCACAGTGGGTGATCCTTGAGTAAGCAAGTCCTAGGAGTTAATACAGCTGGGGCTCTGAGAGAGTAAGAAAGGAGAAAAAGCAGCCAGAAAAAAATCCTATATAGGTCTGATTTTTGGGAGGACCAGCAGCTCTGTCCTATAATTATTGCAGTCCGAGCAAAAAAAAAAAAAACCAACAAAAAAAAAACCTCTTGATTTTAATCTCTTCCCCACTGAAAAAAATCTTAATTCTTTGCAACATGTGATAGAAGAGCTAATTTATGATGATGGCTTAGTCCAACAAAACCACACTGGGATCAAGGCAATGAAAGCATACTTAGGGAATAAAGTTATTTTTCTCTGAAGCATTCAGTGACAGGAGCATGGATTAGAGTCTCGTGGCAGAATAGGGTGTACAGAAATTGTACAGAATGAAGGGAGCCTGTTTCAGCCACGTGTTTTTCAGCATGAAAACAGGGTGCTCCGTTCTGCATCCTGCTCAAGCTCTTCCAGGGTGAAATATTGCCCATGAATACATTCATAGGTGCTCTTGGAAAGAGGAGGCACCGGAGAATAAATGAGCTGTCAAGATTGTATCGTGACACTTCTCTGGAGAAATATTTGAGCCCGAGAAGTGATTCCTGTAGCAGGAGTCACAGCACACTCCATCTCACGGAAAACTCTGGCTGTCATGGGCTGTGCATGGAATAATGGAGCACCTGAGCCACAGAAGGTCAAACACCCGTGTACTTTTTGGGGGTGTGCGAGTGTGAGAGAAAAATGGGTCAAACTTCAAGGTTAACACGTTGCACATCTCCTTATTATGGAAAGGGAGACAGAGCACAATACAAATGCAGATGGCATGGCTGATATCCCTCTGTCTGCAGAGGTTTTGCTGAACGAGGGTCAGGTTTAGAATCTGATTTTTCTCTCCCTGAGGAAAGGGAGAGCTTTTGTACCTCGTTTTAGTGTGGAGTGGGAATGTAACTCATTTTAGTGCAGCTGCCAGGATCGACAGGATCAGAGAACAGCAAGTCAAAGCATGCCTGGAAATCACTGTGCACCAATCTTACCCTGAACAAATCAAACAGAGACAGCGAAAGAGCTCTCTGAAAAATCATTAGGTATCAACCTGGATAATGCTACCCAATTGTATTTGTAGGGCAACTTGTTTACTCCTAAACACTTTAAACATCTAACCCCAACACTGCTAATCACTGTAAAAAGTCTTATTTGTTATTAAAGATGAAATTAGAAAACTGAAACTTTTAGGGTCAAAACCTGGCCTGATGTGGAGTATTATGCTGACATACAGTAGGTCAGGATTTGGATGCTGCCCAGTACCAAAACCAAAAGGGATTTTTTTTTTCTTGCAGTCCTTAAAGGTTTAGATTACCTCTATTCCTTCTTCCCATGGCTTGAGAATTGGCCAAATCTTTCTTTTCTTCTTTTCCAGTTAAGAAAAGGGGATTTTTGACAATTTGTAAAAGGTAGGGAGCACAGAAGGTTTGGCTCTGGCAGATTGTCCCCGTGGCTCACAGGATGGAGCTGTGAGAACAGAGCATTTTCCACTTCTTCACAGAAAATGAACCAAAGAAGAGTGGCACTTTTTGGAAACCTGGTTTTGAACAGGCTACTCCAGCAGCTCTCCGATGAACAGAAATGGGGGTTGAGATGAATTGATTTTCAATGTGAATACACTGCTGAATTCAGGCCAGGCTGTATTCTACAGAGGGGCCTGCCCTGCGTGGTTATAGCACCTCTCACTAATTGCATTGCAGCTCATTAATCTCCTGCTTTCATTCAGAACACAAACGTTTTAATGTACTGTGTTTGTCACATTTGTTTAATAAGTTTTTTTATCATTTTCTCGAGAACAAACATGCCATGACTTTTATTTCTGAGACAGATAAATTAGCCTAAGTTTATTTTTTTTTTCCCAGAGTTTTCCTTTTATTTTTCTAATTAACGCTGGAGGAGAAATACACCTGAGGTAAATGTAATTCTGCTCTATTCCTAGTACTAGTAAAGGATTTCATTGCTTCCAAACTCATTAAGTTAGTGGTTATTAAAGTATGCAGGCTGCTCATTATGGCATGGAAAATAACATTCCTATTTTATTACCAGTTTCATTTCCATGGTTAGCACTTCCAGCCCTCATTACGTCGCATACAGGGATCTGTAGCTCTGTCCTAGCCTGCATTCTCATCTGACTCTGCTTGAGACTTATTATTTTCAGCTTATTATAAACCATGTCACCACTAAGAGAAGTCACAGCAGCTTGAAGTGATAGATGATTCCAGAATCAGACACCGTGAGTGGGGTTTGTACTTCCCTGGATTTTTGATTGTCACAGACGAATTTCTTTTGCTTTGAATTAGAAGGTCCCATATTGTGAAAGCACTTTTGGAGCATCTGAGCGTTACGTGAAAAACATGCAAAACCCAACCAAGCAAAGACTTTTAAAGATTTTGTCTTTTGCCTGAAAAGTTTTGGAATTATTGACAGTTCATTCACCTTCTGAAGTATTCCGTGTGTTTGCTTTTCTTGTATTTTGATATTCTTATAAACATGGGTTTATGTCCTCATGCCAAGGCAAACATCAGAACAGGAGGGACTCTGCTTAAAATCAAACAAATTCACGCCAGTGCAGCCCTGACCAAGGTGCTGAACAGTCATTAAAAATCTCTTCTGAACAAGAGGTCTCGTTTCACTCTCAGCACAACATCTAAGACAAGACTGGACAAAATTGAACAAAGAAATTATGAAAGAAGTAAGACATTTAATAGTATTTATAAAATCATGGAATGGTTTGGGTTGAAAAGGACCTTAAAGCTCATCCAGTGCCACCCCTGCCATGGGCAGGGACACCTTCCACTGTCCCAGGCTGCTCCCAGCCCCAATGTCCAACCTGGCTCTGGACACTGCCAGGGATCCAGGGGCAGCCACAGCTTCTCTGGGCACCCTGTGCCAGGGCCTCCCCACCCTCACAGGAAAGAATTTTCTCCTGCCATCTAATCAAAATCTCCCCTCTTTTATTTTAAAACTGTTCCCCCTTGTCCTGTCTCCTGTAAGAAGTTTCCCTCCATCTCCTTTAGACAAGTCCTTTTTAAGCCCTGAAAGGCCACAAGGAGGTCAGTGAGCTCGTGGTCACTGAGGGTTTTCAATTTTCACCACAATTTTTACACCAGAGCTGCTCCAGTTTCCCCAGATTTATATGGGACCTGGCTACCCCCACACTGTCTCCCAACCTCTGAATGTGCCACCTCGCAGACACAGCAGCCAGGAAGGTCCCTCTGGGCTGCATTCCCAGTGCAGCATTTCTGAAGAATTAGAGTTGAGCAACAAGCCATCCTTGACAGAGTTCAATTGACTCAAGCTAAACTAATAAAAACCAGTATTTCTGTCAGTGACAAAGGGGTTTTTCTTTTAAATGGTCACCAAGGATGGGCTAGGGCTCTGTGTAAGTTTGACATTGACTTCAGGTGAATCTCTAACCGTGGGGTTGAAGGGACCTTACGAGAAATCTGGAGAGGGTATTTGTTTTGGTTTGAATGAATTTAATGGGAGCAAAACACTCCCAAGTTCCAGCAAACCTCCTCCTCTCTCTTTTTCCCCACCCGGGTCTGGAGACAAACTTTTCCACAGAGAGGAAAGTGAAAAGAAAAGGGGAAAAAGAACTATTTATTTAAAATTATAAAAAACAAACAAAAACCTGTGGGACCAGCTGTTGAATCTTAAAGTCTTTCCTCCTGGGAGTGGCTTCCCCTCCGGGGCCCCCAGAGGCGTTGGACACCATTGCTCCGGTGGTTCACTGGAGGATCTGTCTTGCCTGTCGTGCCACAGGAATCTTCTAATTCTCAGATGATGAAGAAAAAAAATTCGAGGAAAAAAAACAAGCCCAAAGAAAGGGAGAAAAAAAGGAGCAGTCCCAGAGAGCGGGCAGCTTCTTTTCCACCACTGATCCTGAGAGAGAGCCTCCCGAGAAAAAAAAACAAAAACGTGTGTGTCTTGTCCCTTTCCCTCCCATTGTCCTTGAAGGGAGGAACATCACCAAACAAACCAGAGCAGTCTCAACTAATGTACAGTTACAGAAGGGCTGTTTAACTTTCCTCTAACATAAGCAGATGATAGGAATACAATACTCAGCTAACCTAGGACAGTATTTTTACAAGGGATGGAGTAACAGGACAAGGGGAAGTGGCTTTAAACTGAAAGTAAGTAGGTTTAGCTGGATATTGGGAAGGAATTGTTCCCTGTGAGGGTGTGGAACTGGCACAGGGTGCCCAGAGAAGCTGTGGCTGCCCCTGGATCCCTGGCAGTGTCCAAGGCCAGGTTGGACATTGGGGCTGGGAGCAGCCTGGGACAGTGGAAGGTGTCCCTGCCCATGGCACTGGATGGGATTTGAGGGCCCTCCCAACCCAAAGCAGTTTGGGATTTTACAATTTTGTGATTTTCTTCACTGCTGAATAGAAATGATGAGGGCAGATTAAATGTACACATTTTAACACAGCCTTGCACACACACACAGCCAAGCTGAGTGAATATTCATCAGCAGCACTCCATGCATCTCCCATCACAACTCCAATCAGACTCCGAGGAACAGGTGATTTTTGCTTTTGTGGTAGAGAAAGAGCAATCACATTAGAGAGCTTCCTCATTCTTGCAGTAACGAGCCTGAGATGACATTTGGGGAAGTGTTTTGTGTCTCACATAACGAGGCTGTTTGTACATTCTCTAATGGAAGCTGCACGAAGGTATACAGCACAGGGAGCGACTGCTTGGTGTTTTTTCTATAAGCTGAGAGTGAGTTAAATGCAAAATTACAGTAATTGTGAGCTGTTTTAGGATTGCCTATTATGTACCAGACTTCATCTCAGTGATGGCTTTCCCCTAACTGCACGGGAATTGTGCAGCTGTTCCACTGCTCTGGTCTAAAAGGCCGGAGTGTTTGAGGATTGCTGAGTTTTACAGCCAAAATTTCTGCAGAAATTGTCTCCAGGAACAAATATGTGTATGGGCATTATTTGCTGTTTATATTTGGGGAAATTAAGTCATGGGAGAACAAGAAGGGCAAAGCAGAGGAGGAGACAGGGCCAGTGGGGGTTGTTTTCCCACTTTGGACATGTTTCCTCCTGCCTTCCTGGGGAAAGGAAGCTGTTTCCACACTGCTCCTTAAAACTGAAGGAAAAACCTTTAGAGGTAGAGAAAGTATAGAGGTAATCTTTAAAAAATGCTTAAAATACTCGTGGGCTGAACTGAAATAGAAACCCAGAAGAAAGAGCAACCAAAAGCCCATTTATACCTTTAGGGGGATAAAAGTTTTGAGTAGCCAGTGTGAGTCTGCTGGGAATTCAGGCAGAATACAAGATCTAACTATTATCATTCTGTGTAACCGTTTCTGAACTTTAAAAAAAAAAAAAGAAAAGTATGTATTTATGAAAAATCACACATGGCCACACTGCAATATGGAGATGACCTGTACAGATCTCTGGTGAGGTTCTGTAATGCATTTACCTCATTGAAGTGGTGCCTTCAGGGAACACGAGCTGCTGGATCTATTGATTCCATCTGAGAAGGGCAACGATTAACAATTTCATCAAGGACTCTGACACAAACAGGAGGATGCTGATGAAACGTGTGGATGACAAAGAAGAGACCACTTGGGCAGAGGAGGCAGAAGAACCGGGAGTGAAGCTGAGCCTGGGAGGACGGGAGGGTGGGAGGAAGAGGGTTTTAGGTTTGTTGCCATTTCTTACTCCTCTCTTTATTATGAGTAATTGTCAATAAATTACTTTCCCCAAGTCAAGACCTCTGCCTGTTACAGTCATAGATGATCCCTGTTTCCTCATTTTGACCCAAGAGAATTTTCCATCCCATTGTTCCCCCTGTGCTGTTGCTGGAGGAGTGACAGTGACCCTGGTGACACAATGCCACACCACAGCATCATCAGCAGGAGCTGGGATGGAACTTCCAAGTGAGAGAAAGCAACTCAAAACCTCCCCTTGAGACACTAAAATGCACTCTTAATCTCATAACAGCTCATTTATATCAAAGTCTGATCAGTGCAGGGGAGTTCCCAGGGAAAAGCTCTAAAGGCCTCTCACTGGGTCAATGTTTTTGGAATACAATCGATGCATAAAATTCAACTGAGAAATGCATCTTGTGAATTTTCGAGCCCTTCTCTTACTGAAGAACAGGAAAGAGCTCATTAATTGTGTTCATCCACCTATTCCCAGGCCTTTATTGATTCTCTTATTGCTATAGTACTCTAATTAGCATGATTGATGTTGACATCTGCTACAATTAAGTGATTTTGATTTATTAGGAGTGTGGAAAAATATGATTTTACCTTTTTTTTTTTTTGGCAAGATAAGGGATCATCCCTTTTAAGGACCTTTAAGGTTTAGTCCACAGCTGGAAGAATGCTTTGGGGTTATGAATTCAGGAAAAGTTCCACCAGAAGTACACAGGAATGTTTACTGAGCTGCTGAGGATGGTTAAAAATGCTGAGAAATAGGGAGAGGGAGTGTCCAGATCAGGGAGCCACAAGCTCTTGCATCTCTGTATCCTGGGCCACGATGATTTCGATGCAGCAGCACCAGAGAGTGATTTGGTGTCAGCAGAACCACAGACTCAGATCATTTAATGAAGATAAACATCACAAAAAGAGATGGAAGCTCTGATGTGAGGAAAAGACAGGACCTTCCTCCCCCTTCCACCCCAAAACCCCAAACAACCCCACACCCCAGGGTTTAACTTCTGAACCCTGATATGAAGAACATCATGATGCAGGAATGATCTCCTTCTACCTGAGCAGAGAAAAATGATCCTGTGATTTTGGGATTATCCTTAACCTTGAAAAAGTTAATGGTTTAAAACATAATATGTGAGCACAAGAGAATGAGGCCTTTGGGGAGTAGGAAGGTGTAAAGGATGGACTTCCACACTGAACACAGGGAATCACAAGTTGTAATTGGAAGGAAGCTTGTGAAGATAATAGAAAATATCACAAATACCACCCAGGGATTTGACTGTAAACCTAAAGCCTGGTTTCAGTTCTGCCAGAGAGCAGCTCAGGATGTTTCCAGGTTGATAAGCCATGTAATAAATCCTGTCTTTGTTTCTCTATCATAACATCCCACCAGCCCCATCTGACTGTGCTATCTTTTGCAGTGCACAATTAAATGTTTCAACATTTTGTTGTTGATTTTTAAATCATATTTCTTTCCTCCTGTCACTATAAGCTTCATTCCTTTGCCACAGCACTTCCACTATTTATTCCATAGAAGTTCTAACTGCATCTGTAGAAAAGGAAGATGCCTTTCTTGATTTTGAGTTGGAGGAGAATAAAATCCACATTCTTGGAGAAGTAGCCAGACATAATCTCTTTACTGACTGCCATGGACAAATTCAGTTGTCTGAAATGAGTGGGAGGAATCCCCGAGGAAGAGAACAGGAATGGGATTCCTGTAATAGCTGGAAACAAAGGATTCTCCCAGAGAAACAAACTGTAACACAAAATGTAAAAAAACTGGAAGATATCTTGTGGCGTAGCGTGCAGGGAAAAAAGGATCCACATAGTCCGAAGGAACAAATTGCACAGGTAGACAGAGAGGCATCCCAAGAATGAAATTCCTGTAAAATCCCTTGGGGTTTTAAAAGCAGCTGTCAGCTGGAGCCAACCTGTCAGCTGGTCCAAGGCAAGAAGGTATTTGGGGAGCTGTTGTTGAAGGGAAGCAGGAATTGAGGGCCAGGACTGGCTCAGGAGCTAATGGGGTTATCACACTGTCCTGGGGTGCTAATGGGGTTATCACACTGTCCCTGGTGCTAATGGGGTTATCACACTGTCCCTGGTGCTAATGGGGTTATCACACTGCCCTGGGGTGCTGAATGTATCACAGCTGGCGCTGGGTCTAAGTGGGTATCCACTGTGTGCCGATGGTGCTAGATGGGGTTATCACGAGCTGTGGCCTGGAGGTCGTGAATGGTGTTAGTGCACATCTGCGCCTGTCCCTATTGGTTATCCCACTGGTCCCGTGGTAGGGAATGGGTATCGACACTGTCCCTGTGCTAATGGGGTTATCACACTGCCCTGGTGCAAGTGGGGTTATGGCACACCTTGCGGCCTGGGTGCTACATGGGTGTGTATCGACAGCGGGTGGTCCTGGGGTGCTGCAATGGGGTTATCACACTGCCCTGTGCTATGTACCGTCCTGGGGTGCTGATGGGGTATTCACACTGTCCCTCGGAGGTGCTATGGCGGTTATCACACTGTCCGCTATGTATGAGCCGTGCTGAATGGGGTACCGGTTATGCGACACCATGTGCCGCGGCGGCGATGGGGTTATCACACTAGTCCGTGGGGTGCTAATGGGGTTATCCACTGTCCTGGGTGCTAATGGGTTTATCACACGCGTCCTGGGGTGCTAATGGGTTATCACCACTGGCCCTGTGCTGAATGGGGTTTCACACTGCCGGGTGCTAATGGGTCGATCACACTGCCCTGGGGTGCTGATGGGGTTATCACACTGTCCCTGGGTGCGTGTAATGGGTTATCACACTGTCCCGGGGTGCTAATGGTTATCACCTCCTGGGGCTATGTGGTTATCACATCTCGTCTGGTGCTAATGGGGTTATCACACTGCCGTGGGTGCTATGGGTGTATCACACTGTCCCTGGGTGTTAATGGGGTTATCACACTGCTCTGGGGTGCTAATGGGGTTACACACTGTTCCTCGGTGTTAAGGGGTTATCACACTGTCCCTGGGGTGCTAATGGGGTTATCACACGTGCTGCCTGGTGCTAATGGGTTATCACACGCCCGGGTGGCGTGATGGGTTATCACACTGCCCTGGTGGCTGATGGGGTTATCACACTGCTCGGTGCTGATGGGGTTATCACACTGGTCCCTGTAGTATGGTTATCACGACGTGTCCTGGGGTAGGCTAGATGGTGTATCGACAGCTGCCCGGTGCTATGTGATCATCGGCGTCCCCTGGGTGCTAAGATGGGGAGCGTACTCTCCTTGTTTATGGGTGTTCACACTGTCCGGTTGGTGCTGATGGGGTTATCACACTGTCCCTGGTGTTAATGGGGTTATCACACTGTCCTGGGGTGCTGATGGGGTTATCACACTGTCCCTGGTGTTAATGGGGTTATCACACTGTCCCGGGGTGCTAATGGGGTTATCACACTGTCCCTGGTGTTTGACACAGGGACACAGGGAAGGACACCTGGAGACCTGTGACATGGCCAGGACATGTCCCCCTGCACCCCAGCCTGGCTCTGGAGTCTGATGTCAAAATGTTTTGCACTTTTGCTTTGTTTTTTCTATTGAATCACCTTTAGTAGGATTCTGCCTTTACTTTTGTTTTGCTCTTATGAACATGGCAGGGAAAACTGCTATGGGGCAGCTTTGCCCTTTTTTACCCTTCTTGTGATCTTTCTGTTGTTTCACTGCTGTCTTGAAGCAGTCAAATACCTTCTTTTAGATACGTAATAAATGTACAGCTATAAAAATGTGAAAAAACGCAAACGTCTCTATTTATGTTTTCAACGTTGACAGAGAGTGGGTTCTTTTGAAGTTACCTGAAGTTATAAAAATGAGCTCCACCAAGGCAGCAGGCTCATTATTGGAACTGAGCTCCATCATTATCCAGTCCCACTCCAGGTGCTCATTCCCACTCCAGAGCTGTGACAAATGAGAGATTTTAAGGAGCGCTCCTACGGCCGCTGCTGCGCTGGCACATCCCTGCTCCCGGGGCTGTGGCAATGCCACATCCAGGGGTTAGCATTGAATTCCCCCCATTTCCCAACAGTAATAAGGAGAAGAGAATGCTGCATTTCCAGCAGAATTTTATTGAGCAAGGAGGACATTAGGAGATAGTTCTATTTAAATGAGGAGAGTTAAAAAGGCGCTTTCCACTTAGATATGAATTTCCCCCTGAGGACCCTGGAATGGGCTTACCTAAATTACAGGCTACTCCCTGGCTGCTCCTGACCTTAAAATAGATACAAAGAAAAGAGAATAAATGTTCCCTTTATGTCTGTTGTAAAAAAACCCTAATTTGAGTCTATAGAACACGCACCTATTTTATTATTATTATATTATAATTTGAAGACTCTCACTATTGTGTGAAATGGATATGACCAGGTTTATCTCCCCCAGCCCTTTCGGGGTCTGCCACCAAACCCTTGAGCTCAATGTGACTCCGATGACACAAATCAAGAGAAAACCATGAGTGTTTAATACATTCTTTAACATAAAGGTGACAACTCACGAAGAAAAGTAAAAAAAAACAAGTGCCACCAGAAATGAGAGCACTAATAGGGATGTACCTAGGGACAAGACTGTAAGGAAAAAAAAAAAAGAAAAAGAAGACTAAAAAAAACCAAATTGATTGTTTATGCTCTGAATTAATCAGTTCTGACTTCTAATATCCTGCCTGCTTAATAAACCTTAAGTAGGAAGGTAGCAATGCACTCTCCTTATTACATATGGGAAATCAATGGGATTGCCAACCCCAGTAAATGTTATTAGCAGAACACCCGAGTCAGGGAGCTGCCACTTTAGCAGCTGCCATATGAGCACTGCTCAGAAATTAGTGCTTATCTGTCACAGACCCCAGGCTCTGGGGGCTCCATGGGATAAGGACAGAATTTCATACCATTCATGTGTTTGCATGAACTGCAGAGCTAACTGAGTTTTTGTTTTGTTTCGATTTTTTTTTCTGTTTTGGTTTGGTTGTTTAGTTTTTTGTTTGTTTGTCTGGGTTTTTTTGGTATGGTATGGTTTGGTTTTGGGGTTTTTTTGGTTTTTGTTTTTTTTGGGTTTTTTTTTGGTTTTTTTTTTTTTTTTTTTTGGTGTGTGGTTTTTGTCTTTGTTTCTCTTATTTCTTCTTTAGACATTGTTAAGCTAGGAATTCTGGTCTCAAAATGGAGATTTTGCTTCCCAGTGTGGGATTTTTGATATTTGGGAAAATAATCCCACCCTAAAACCTTTTTCAGCTCTAATGGATCCAAATGTCCCAGCCTCTCAGGTACCCAATAATGAGGTTTTGTAAAAGCTACTCCATAGAATAAGAGAACAGATGGATATCAGGAATTTCTTTCATTTTCTTTAACTGTGAATTTAACAGAAGAGGGCATATACCCAAGTATATTTCATAACTTCAGAAGATACTTGGAGATGTGAAGATGTCAAATCTTTACCTAGAGGGACATGGAGATTTCCATTCAACACTTCTGCTCTAAACCCCCAGCACAGATGGTTTGGTTTAACTCCCCCATTATCCTGAACTATGTTATCATGTCAGGCTTGTAGCATTATTAATATTTAATAAATTCACAGATCAATCTGCCTTTTTCCTATTCAATTTATAAATTATTCACAGGTTCATCTATTTTTTTTCCTCTGTTGTTGGCATAATCACTGCTGAAAAAAAATGTCTTGTTCACCAGATCTATTTTATTGTTACTCTAAAAGATATAAATACATTTAAGAAAGGAAGATGGAGTGCCTCCAATATACATGTAAATAATTGTTTAATGTAGCATTCTGGAACACTCTGCTGTCTTAAAAACTCTAAAAATAAATGCATTAAAAAAAAAGAGAAAATTATGAAGAGAGCACATCAAAAGTAAAATTGATGGATTCTAACGGCAGGAATTTGCAGCCAAAGCAGAGCCTGTTGCACCCACAAAGGAGAAAGAGGTCAAGGAAGGTGTAATTAATATTCATTTGCTTTGGCTCTGATAAGCCCAGTTAGGTGAAGTGTGTTGAGACAAATGGGTTCATCCCATCTTTTCTGGGTATGAAGTGCTCAGAGCACCCCAGTTCAGGAAGAGGAGGGATTATAGGAGCAATTCTTCCAGAATGTTCCTCCTGTTCTGAGACCTCTCTGCACCTGAGCATCTTTCAGAACAGGACAAAGACTATTTGTCTTCCCAGAGCAAGAGGTATTAAAAGTAAAATCAACTTTTTCATCCCAACTGGGGCTCAAATTCAGCAGCAATTTTTATCTTCCATTATGCACTTTTAGAAATACATGTTAAAAACTTGTGTCTACTTAATTTCCTTGATTGAAATTAGGAGATATCTATATCTCTATACTAATATAGTGATATAGATATAAAGATATAATATCTGTATAATATATATATTCTGTGCTTTCTGTGACTGAACATTTTGTCTGAAAATAAATCCTTCAGAATGATTTCTGCCTGTTTTAGCAGGCCAATCTATCTCTTCCTGAGATTCAGCTTTTGGCCTCTTTCGTTCCCCACTTCCCCAATCTCCCTGGAAGGGACCCATAATTGAGAGCAGTGCACAGCCTGAATTAAAGACACACAGATGAAGGCTGCACACCCAAATTAATTCTCTGACTTTGCATTTGGTCTCCTCTGCACTACCAATTATAAAAATGCAGGATAAGGCATTCGGAAAGAGAACTTTGCCAAGGTTGCAAGGCTGGGAATTAAGGAAGGTGTTGGAAGGCATCCACTGCCAGAGTCAAGGCTGGAGGGATTCTGGAGCTCCAGGAAATGCAGTTTAAATACAGAAATTCAGGCATTAACTGTGGAGCATCGCACCTCCTGGTGGCACCAGCAGAACGGAGCAGAAAGGGGGAAGGACAAACCCACCCAACAGGAGCAGGGGGTGTCAGAGAAAGTCCAGGGGAGCATGGGGGGACTGGAGCATGAGACAGGCTGGGAGAGCTGGGATTATTCCATGTGGAGAAGAGCAGGAGACCTGTGGAGACCTCACAGCTCCTTCCAGGAAGAGGCTCCAAGGACGCTGGAAAGGGACAATCCATCAGAAGGGACCTCAAATCCCATCCAGTGCCATGGCAGGGACACCTTCCACTGTCCCAGGCTGCTCCCAGCCCCAATGTCCAGCCTGGCCTTGGACACTGCCAGGGATCCAGGGGCAGTGGATCCACTATTTACTAATAAATCTCCCAAATTTGTGGGAAATGATGGAGCCACTGCAGCAGGTAGCAAGAATTTAGGACACTCTGTGCTGGCAGCCATTAAGAACTGCAGCGGTTCCGAGAACACTGAATACTGGGCTGTGTTTTCTGATGGTTGTCAAAAATTCTGGGTTAATTTTCAATTGGTAAGTGATGATTCTGCATGATTTGTAGTATTTTGCCTGCCTTCAACTGTATCCTTTCTGGTAATTGTCTTCTCTGCACCCTCCAGAGATTCTGGGATTTAAAAAAAAAAAAAAAAAAAAGGTTTTCATTTACCCTTTATTTTTTGAGACACGGTTTAGTTTGAAGCTGTTTTTATCAGCAGCTTGTTCATCCCACACCAAGGCACAGGCACATCTCAGAACTTGAGTGAATTTATGGAGTTCTTCCCCACTCAGGTGCTGCTGTGACTGATGGCTCTGTGGAGCTCGGGGTTTGATCAATTATTTCCCTGCATGTAACAAATCATGTTGCAATCATATCTTGCAGCTGGAAACTGCAGAGAACAACACAAGTCGCTTTTTTTAATGGAGAATTTAAATTACATGAGTCATTTTTAAATCACTTGATAAAAGACTAGACAGGAAGGGGGATTGTAAGTGTTTGATATTGCTCCAGTGATCATTCTTATTGCTACAAATACAAACAATTTGGGATTTTTCCCTGCTTCTGTGCTCTGCTAAAAGCACTCTGCCTTCCCAGAAAGCCTGAAAAATATAAATAGCTCGTGCAGATCAATATCAGTCTGGGTTGTCCTCCAACATAACCTCTAAAGCAGGGGATTTTTTGGTGGCATAGTCAGATTTTGAACAAGAGAAGTAAATTATTAGAGTATTTATGCTCCTAACAGAAGAATATGAAAATTCCCCACCTTAAACTGTATACTTTTAAACATTTTCCAGTTTCACTACTTGCAACACCAATACAGATATTTAATTTCAATATGAAGTGAACTCTAACTCACTAATACTGTTAAATTAATTTCTTAAGTTAATTGGCAGGGTAATTTTCAATGTTCTAATCCATGTTCTGGTTGGTGCTTATGGATGAAGGGAAGGAAGGCGTCTGAATTTTAAGGATGTGTTTTACAGCCTCCGTGAAGTTCTGTCCAGGAGCCATTTCCCTTGGGCAAATTTGTTTTTTTAAAGTTGTCTTTATTTTCTTCTTTCCCCCCACTTCTTTCTCTTTGGTTCTTTGTTACTCAGAACGGAGCATGCTTTGGATAAAAAAAAAAAATCTGAAATGTAGATAAAAATAAACTTAGCTCTTTTAAATGGCAAAAAGCATTTGTGGAATGTTTTCCCTTGCCCATCAAAAGGAATCCTATTTTGCATTTAAGCACATCTTATTCTTTATTCCTAACTGAACATTATTCTGATTCTCCCAATGTCTTACCCTATTTTTTGGGGTTGCTGCTCAGAATCTTGATTCCAAAATTTGTTCAGTCCTGGTTCTGGACATCTCAACTATTTGTCATGTCCTACAGAAACCCAGTAATA
>CM019221.1:2091259-2128379 GCA_009741485.1 Malurus cyaneus samueli
TCTTCAGTTCTCCAGGCAATTCTGGGAGAATCACGCACTTTCTCCCCTTTGCCGCTCTGCAATTAATAACTCGTCTGAGAAGTTAATTGCTGTTTAGTTATAAGGATCCAGGAGTTCTATCCCTACCTCCAAATCCAGCATCCCAGTTCCTGTTGGGATCGACTCCGACGCAGACGCTGCCGGGAATCTTGGAGCGCGTCTTCCTCCACATGCGGTTCTACAACAGAGAAAATTTGGGTCCTGGAACCAAAACTGCTCCCCAGAAACAGCTGCCATCCATGAGGGGTTGATCCCAAGTTTATTTCTGATTGCTTAGATGGGTTAAAGATCAAAATTCAAATGTATTTGCAAAAACTGGAGTATTTACAGTGGGTTGGGATGGGTTAGACAAGTAATGAGGATCTTTGCCCACAGCATTAAGGAATGGACTCTCATAGGCAAGTAGAATTTCTTCTAATCAGATAAGGAATAGATTTTTAGGCAAACTAATATTTCAATCCGAATTTTATGGGATATTGTGATTTCGCTTTTTGTTTGAGCTTGTATTGTTTTTAACTTGAAGAGTATTATTTCTTTTTTATTTGGATGTATTATGCTTTATTTCATGTTTCCACCAGTTATTTTATTGGTTGCATTATTATAAGACGTATGTTTTTAAACTCTATAAGATATTTTATGCCCTGTAATTTTTTATATGAGTTTGTTTGAACAGTCTTGAAGTTATTACTATTAAACCTATTATTTGTCAATGGTTTCCCAGTATGATTTTATTGATGTTATTCTTTTGAAAGTCCAGACAGTTTTCATTGGAGTGATTCGTCTGTGTTCCACTTTGTCCCTTGTTTGGCCTACTATTTATTGTAGAAGTAATTCTGGTTTGGCTTGATGAATTGTTATATGTTGAAATGATTGAAGGTGTCTCTATGTGTGTATGGAACCCGTTATTAGGATAAAATTTTTTTCTTGCGCGGGAGGGAGGCATACTTTTTGTCTTTCCATAGAGTCAATTCCCAAGCTATGAATTCTGTGACAATTCCTCTCCAGCCCAAACTCATCCAGGATTGTGTTAGGTAGCAACGTTCTGATCTTGGAGTGGCCTAGTAGCCGACCCGTAGTGTTCATCTCATCTGTAATTTTTATTCAGTTCTTGCTTACCCAAAAGGGTGTTTTCTGTGGTGACGGAATTTGGGAGTTCTGTTAAATGTTGAGGTATCGAATAGTTAATGCAAGCTTCTCGCTTGACTTGTTCCTTTGATATGAGACTTGAATTATTGTGTTTGAGAGTTGCTCCTGTCTTTTGACTGCATATCGTTTTATTAGTGATTGGTTTTTTTTTTTATTTAAATGTTTGCCTTTGATTATATTTGTTTGTTTGTTCTGAGAATTATTTTGTATTTAGGAATAATACATACTGATTAAGTGTAACTGTGCTTGTAGTCTGTCACGTCCAGGAGGTTAGCAGAAACACTATTCTTGCGAATATCTTTTCTGAAGGCAGTGTGATTGAATACTGTATTAATGGCTGTCCATCCTTAATTGTATGATAATTGTTCCTTGCTAAATACTGGCTATGGTTGTTTTGTATAAGGTGTCATAGTAACTCCACAATAAATGTTTAAGAGATAAACGATAAGCAGCAACTTAATGAAAAGCAGGTTCTCAGATTCCAGGGTGGTAAGAAACTTAATTAAATCAGTCTGGAAGATCAATTAAATGAGTGATATTACTGTTGTTTTTCTTTTTCGGGTTCTGAATCTAGATCTTCTATTCAGTAGTCATCTGAATTGTGGGGGGGTAATAATGGATTCTGTATAAATGAAAGAGGATAGAAAATGAGAAACAGAAAATAAAAAGAAAAACGAATAAATAAAAAAGAGGAGAGGAAAAACGGGTCTTAGAAAGGAAAATGCTTAGCACAAAGTTGTTACCAATGCCATAGGTACGATTGTTCACGCTTCCTATTTGTTGAACTTTTTAGTACATCACAAAGGACTGCAGAACATTTGTTTAGGAAAGTGGCTTGAGCATAACCCCCAGATGAAAGAAAACACATCAGTGAGTGCAGTGGAGAAGAACACTTTGGCAGGTAAGGTTTTGGGGGAAAAGTTTTTTATGTTTATTGGAAGTTCACTGCTTTTTCTTAAGGCATTTGGTAGGAGGCTTAGAGAGTAAGAGATGCTTTTTTTTTTAACAGGATTTTAAATACATTGTGTTTTACTGGTAAGAATCTAGGTGCTTTAGTAAGATCTTAATCTAGTCTTAAATTTTGTGTTGAGGCATTGGATATTCTAGAAGATGGTTTTTGTTATTATTTTGCCTGGTGACATTTGAAACGGCTATGGGGGCCCAAATTGAAGCTGAGTGCATAAAGTGCGGGGAAGGAACCTCTGCTTCCCCTAAGAGCTGGCTCACCCAGGGGGAAGGCAGCCATCGTTGATCTGTGTATGCTTCAATACTTGATGTTTGCAATGCTGCCCCTTGGAGCTCTGTTCACTTGGACTCATTTTTCGGGGGCATTGAGGTGATCTGACTCAAGTCCTGTCATCAGATCCCAGTACGGAGCTTTGTTCACATATGTAATATTTTATGTTTCGCTTTTAGTGCCCTGGATGCAGGTGAAGGGCATAGATCAGGTTTGGCATTTTTATCAAGCTTCGCTCACATTGTGTATTTTCACTAAATTAAATTATAATCATCTATAATAAAACATTTTTATATTTGTAAGGTGAATCACTGTTGGTATTTCTTATTTTATGCCATTATTGGATTCTCCCCAGATCCTTATTAATACTTCATATGCAATGAAATTATAGTTTTGAGACATGCTTGGGGTTGCCATAAGTGAAGGAAATGTGTGGATAACCTCATGTCTTGTTTCTCTGGGGTACCTGCTGCTCTTAGTGACCCATAGCTCCTTGTTAGGGTCTGTAATTTGTTGTGATTCTGGCACTGAGATATCACAAGGTATAAATATAATTAAATAGGCATGTGTATCTTGAAAATGGGTCAGGTTTTTTAGTGGCAAACATAAAGTTCAATCTTTAATGCTCTGCTGTACTGATCATTGTATTCATGTGGCTGTAAGGGCGAAGTCTGACTTGCAGCATAAGGTAGGTCACTCCTTGTGACTTCATCATGAGCTGTGGGATTGTCCCTGAGCATAGGATGTGGGTTGTGCATTTCACAGATGATGTTTGATTCAGACAGACAGATTAAATTGACTATGACAAATATTGCTGGAATTTAGGTAGCTGAAAATCAATGGTAACTTATATTTCAGTGACAAAGGAGGGAAAAGTATAATAAAGGAAATTGCTGTGCATTTTCTATTGAATTGTTGTGGAAACAGATTTTACTTCTGATTCTTAGAGCAGTTTTGTTTTTTATAAAATACAGTATATGAATATATAATACAAATCTGTGCTTTAAAATATTTTAGTTATCGAGCTTTTGTTGATGAATGTTGAAGAAGAAATACTCCAAGCCAAGAAGTCTCTGCTTCAAGCAGCAGCATCATTCCCAATGTATGGGAGAGTGCACTGTATAACTGGGGCTTTACAGCAATTATCCTTCAAGTAAGTAAAACATACTAAATAGGAAGCTGTAACTCCATAGTTAAATGCAGTGGAAGAGCTGTTCAGGAGACCATAAAAGCATGCAGTATTATTTATAAGGAAATTCAGCTCGTGTGAGTTTCTGAACTCTTTCTGACTGCTGCCATGTTTGATACTTCCTTTGTATGTATTAAACTCAGCCTTAAGACTTTTCAATCTCTGCCCTATTTATAGTTTTTATAAATATTGTTATGGAAGTGTTTGTAATTTTGGTTCTTTTAAATATAAAATTTTTTATGATGTGGGTGTGATGTGATTTTGGTTTGATTTTGGTTATTTTTGAATTTTTTTTTAATACTTAACACTGGTACTGAGTGGAAGGACAGTGGGGAAGGACTCTTCTGATGTCTTACAGTCGCTCGCGTGTAGTCACCTCAGTTAGTCCGAGAGCTTATATACCGGGGTCTATTTTGACAGGATCCAGGTAAAGAACAATAGAAGCCCCCAAAGACTTGTTTTAAATCTGATGCTCCTTCGGAAAGGTCTCGTTGTGGTGTGTGTGAAGTCCTTCAGAACTATGAGGGGCGAGCACCCCTCCCTTTCGCTTCAATTTATGTCTAAAGATAGTCACTCTTATTTTGATTTAAATTTGTCTTGATTCTTTCGCTGTTAATAACAACCTTGCTGTTGTGTTGGTTGCTCTGTATTGAAAGGGCGGACTCTTAATTGTGTTTTTTTTCCTTCTCATTCATTACATACTAGACCTTAGCAGTGTTTTTTTGGGGGGTGAGGTTGGTGTTTAATGGCTAATGCTCCTTTTCTAATATTGTAACATCCAATGTCATTAGTATAGAGAAGGGAAGTAGAAGACAAACTATCTTGAATATCCCTCTTGTTTAATATGCAGAAAGTGCTGGTCGTCTGCAGATGATTCTACATGAGATACAACCACAGGACACGAATGATTATTTTATGCAAGCAAAAATTCTGAAAGAACCCTGCAAAGAAGAATCTGAAAAGCTGATTGGCCAGGCGCCAATAGAAAATACTTGCACAGAAATTAGAGGTAAATCCAAGGCTATATTAGTAATTAAATAAATGTATTTTTTTATAGAGCCAGCATTTTATGTAGATGACCAGTTGGAAATTACTTGCTTGTGTAATGTTTCAGTTCTTACCCATCAGATGCTCATTATCCAGGATATGGTTTTAAAGACTAATTCAGCGTGTTTCTGGAAGACTGTGATTAATTTCTCTTAAGAAACAACTGCCAATTAATTGTTTGGATATTGGCCTAGATTCTGTTGCCTTAATTGCACTGATCAGATAATCTTGAACACCTTCTCTATCAAGCAATGCCTCTAATGCATTTCTTGTTGAAACACGTTGTTAACTGTGATGTTTTACCTTTTGTTCAGTTATTAACCAGGTTTGGGCCGTGTGACAATGCGTGTCCATTGTGATGTCGTTCTTGTTTTGCTATGAAACTGGATTAGGAACAGAGCGGTTTCAGTTTGAAGCTTCTCCAGTGGTAACGTGTTAGTTTGAGATTGTCTTATTTTATTTGATATTAGCGCCATGAATCGAGACCCTCGAATTACGCTAAGAAATGGTAACTTTTGGCGATCTTTTGTGTGGGACCAGAAAATCTAATAGAAAGTACACTTATTTAATTTAGTAGTCTTGGACAGCTCTAACTTACCTTCCTGGTTTTTTTTTGCTATGTTTAAGGCAGTAGTTAGGGTGGGACGCGTGTGAGTTTTGTTTCGATGAGAGCGGTCACTGAAGAGGGCACTAAACCAGTTTGAAGTGGCCGCGCGGGAGCTCACGAGAGGGGTGTTGGTTGTACAAACAAAGTGTCTCCCACGGTGGCGGTCGGTCTGCGCCCAGCGTTTGGACCTTGGCGGGGCTCGGGATGGAGGATGTTTCCAAGTCGGTGTTCAGGGTGAACACGGGCGACGAAAACCTCTACTTCTTTAAAATACCACTTCTCTGGTAAAATGTTTATACTGCAGCCATTCCCGAGTGCAAGAAAGTACAGCAAGTGTTGAGGAGGGAAAGCAATTAGGATCTTCAAGACTGAATTATATTTTGGATAGGCAAGTTTGCAAACCTTTTCATAGTTAATTGTATTTTGTAAGGCATTCAAGCTAAGTGAAGTTTAAATTACACATCTACATCCGAGAACCCTGAGTTAAACTAATGCTTTTTTGTTTTCTGTTTTAGCAAAGGAAGGCAGCGTATGTGATTGTCACAGCTAATGTTTTTATATGTTGTTGGGAGCATGAGAGTATCCTTGCTTTTAGGGGACCTGTTAACTGCGTTGCAGCCGGCTGGCAGCATGGAAAGAATTCCATTTTCCAGCAGGGAGGTTGGAAGATCTTGTTCTAAGATCTATGGCCAGACTGGCACGAATACTTAACATCTGACTTCAGACATGGGCATTTTGGGGTTGACAGGCTAGACAAATTGACATTGTAGACAGTAGGGAGTGTTTAATACAGTACTTTATATTTCCCTTCCCAGGTTAATTATTTGTTTCTATAAACACTCTTGCCCATACTCTGCATTTGTCTTGGGGCAGTGTTGCGGGCAGGTGGTGAAGGGACGTAGTGAAAGCAGTTTTTCAGGAGAGACCGTTCTAGGAATTATCTTATTTTGGGTGGGAACGTTGAGGGGTTTTTATGTTCTGCTTAATTGCCATGTTTTCGAGTTGAGTTTTCTTTGGAGTATTATATCAAATTCTCTTTAGGTTTTTCTGTTCTGTGAGGTTTCAAGTTCTTTCGAAAGCAGGTGCTTTCACGTTTACGTAATTAAAAATGCTATGTGTTAGAAGTTTTATCCCAGATATACATACTGTCAATATCGATTCATTCTATATGAATGTTATTGGGTTATTAATTTATGAGATTGTTGCTTGTGTTAGGGGCTGAGCGTACATGCCTGCTGTCGTTCCCTACCCTTTGTCTTACTCTTCTTCAGAACATATATGCTGAGCTCACCTAGATTTGGATTGGACTATACGGAAAGATCTTCTAACAACTGATTAATATTTAAAATGTTTTTTCCCAAGCCGGGTTTGTTGTCATTCTGAACGTTGGTACATTCTGGATATCTATTCAAAGCTTCCTTAATTAAAACTTCAAAGGTGCTAGTTATGAACGGTAACATGCTTGGATTAGGTTAGTTGCTCGTCTATCCATTTTTATGAATATTTGAGTATGGTGATGTGATGTACTTTTATCGTTCTTCCTATGTTGTTATAGACTCAATTGATTTAGATCGATTGTTTATAGTATGCCGAATGTCTGGATGTGTTTTTTGCTGCGTGTTGTCGTTTGAGTTTCAGTGTTTACCAAGATTCGTTACAGGATTTATTGGAATATTTGTGTTTTATTTAAATTTACAGTTTTAATTGTGATGACCTAATGTTCAGTTCTCCCATGTTTCGAACGAAAGCCAAGTCTGCATGGAAGGAGCTGATATGAAGAACAGACTACATTTGCCGATAAACCCTATTTTTTTCATTCAGTGCTGATTGCTGCGCAGCTATACTTTTCCTTGTTTCTTTTTCCTATTATTTTCTTTTGTGTTAGTATGAGATAGTATTATATATATAGTTTGTCCTTGGATTTTCTTGATTATGCACTCCAGATCTTACTTTCGTAATTATGTTGGTGGTCATGGAAGATAGTTTTGGTCACTCATTTAATTTCTTGCGTGTTCTCCAGTTCCTCATTTGTATGTCATGGTTTCGTTGTTTACAGCTGTTGTGTTTTTTCGGATTTTGTTTTTTTGGGTGATGTGTTTCATGGTCGGTTTTTTTATTTATTTTTTTTTTTTTTAGTGTCTGTGTTGTCGTTATATTCTGCTTTTTCTCTCGTTATAGACATTGTAAGCTTAGACCAATTTCTGTATGTTGGTCTCATTGATCAGATCTTTGTTTCCCTGCTGGATGACTTCTTGTACATAAAATATTGTAGGATAAATTTCGGTTGTTATCCACCCTATAATTGAAAGCTCTTTTTGTCATCGTTCTTAACTGTGGTTGCTCTACTGTATTTGCGTAACTCAGGTACCCTATAATGAGTTTTTTGTATTAATAGAAGCTGTGACCTCGCACGCTATATATGCGAGACGAGATATTGGAATGTCAATACGAAATTTTCGTTTCATAATGTATTCAGGAGTTTCCTTTTAACTGTGATAGAATTTCTTTAAACTAAAGAGATTGGGGTCATCGCTATACGCCGATATGCCCCTATCCAGTGATAATAGTGTTTTTCGGTAGATCGTGTTCTAAGTAGCAAACATATGAGATAATGTTGGTTAATGATTGTCGAATATACCTTCTTTATATCACTAGGTAAGCGTCTATTAGATATTCCAATTCATATTCTACTGTTGCTTCTTCGCAATAACCCCTGTTCCATCTGCGTATGGTTATACTTGTATAACTGCTTCCCCATTGTTCACTATGCTAATACTATATTGTATCATGTAGATTGGGTAATTGAATGGAAGTCAGTTGGACAATCATAGGTTTTTACTATGGCTTGAGCCATCATGGGGTTAAATACGCCATCAATAGCTATTATAGCCGTAAAGTTTGCAACAGATCATCTGATCTTAGCTTGCCTCATATATTTCCAGCTATTTCAAGTTATTAATAACATTATTTGATGAAGGGTTGCATCTATTTCTTTTATCTTCTCTCTCACTCTTGTTTTGTAAAGCCGTTTGTATCTAGACTCACTGTCTCGAACTAAACTCATTTCGTGTGCAATTCAACACAGAATCAATATAATTAATGTAAATTACTCATAAAAGTGGTATAAATACATTTATCTGAAAGGAAGATGGTGGGTCTGAGTGGCTGCCAAGTGATACGATGTTAAAAATCTATGGCGATAATAAATCGTAGCAATTCTTTGACACTCACAATCTCTGTGTTCTTGTAATACAAACTCTTGTCAAAATAAATGAAATCTTATGGAATATCAGAAAACGTTAAATTATGATTGAGTTAAGCACTTTTCATCAAGATTAAAGTGAATTGACAAAAAGAATAGAGTATGTTCTAAACTTGTGCTGAATTTTGTGCACGCAATAAGGCAAGACACTGTTGACTACCTCATAGATAATATACGAACGTGTCAAGGAAGGTGTTTAGACTCCATAATTTATTTTTTTGCTTTGGTCTCTTTAGTTAATGGCCTCAGTGTTAGGTGTATAGTGTTATTTGAGAGAAAATGACGATCTATTACACATTTTTATGTGCCTAGGGGTAGTTAAAGGAACAGTGCTCAGCTGATGAACGCGCAGCGACCACCTTCTTGGTAGAGTATGGGGAGTCAAGTTATGAGTCTAACAAAACTCTTTCCGGAAGAAAAGTTCTGCCTGTCTCATGATGACCTCTCTGCACCCTGACATCTTTTCAAACAAGCAAAAGACTATTTGTCTTCCCAGACGCAAGTTATTAAAGTTAAAATCAACTTTTCATCTCACTGGGCTCAAATTCAGCAGCAATTTTATTACTGTTTCACAGTATGCCATTCTTACAAATACGTGTTAACTAGTGTGTCTAACATTCCATCTCTATCTCTAGCATTTAACTATTAGGTAGCACTATCACTCGATTTGCATCTATAATCGAAAATAGTTGAGCACTTTGAGTATTACATAAGTCAAGAATTCCAGTTCAGTAAATGTCTGAGCAACTTGGAAAAGTAATTGAAACTAGTTACATCTGTGTACTTTCTTAGATATTGTTATGCCAAAAAATTGTTAGTTGCTTAGCCAATTATAATGCGTTTCCAGCTCTCGTTTGGCATGTTTAAGCAGCGCTATCGTCTCTTCTTACCTGGATGACTGATCTGACATCTTTGCCATTTTTTTTCTTAAACCCACTTCGAACCAATCATCCCTGGTATAGGTACGACTTCTTTGTCGTACCGACATGTGTTTTCTCGTCTGGTCTAGTCCTCTGTAATTTTAGCTCATTCATCCATGCCGTTGTCATGCTACTTATAACAGTCACGGTCCCATACGTAGAGTGATGGCTACTGCTCATCTACCATTATATATTTAATTCTTCTTATCTGGACATTTGGTTCTCTGGTTCCTCGTGACCTGCTGCGATCTTTAACACATTATGATGTAAAATGCTAGGATAAGGTCTACATCAGTAAAGGATGAGTATCGATCTCCTCCTCCGATTAAGTAGAGTTACGCACAGCGCTTCTCGGGTACTTTAGAGCAGAGTGTTTGGATATGCAGCTCTCTTGTATTCAAAGATCTCGCACAGTGTCCCTTTGCCATTTTGCATGAATTCTTGTGATGAATATCATCCAGGAAATTAGCTCTTACTATATCAGTACTAGAATTGACTTAATCAGCACGCGACTGATTTACACTAGTGTGTTGAAATGATCATCGTCGCACACTTATCTGTCTTGCACGTACCAGCTAGCATTATGGATAGAGAATACGTATGATTGTTACCAGGACGCGCCACCAATATGTGATTTCTTACTACAATCCTCAAGACATGACCAGCTACACACAGTGGAATTACACAGAGCAGTGCCGCTCTCAGAGAAAGTCCAGCAGGAGACAGACATGTGTAGGCGACCTGCAATGAGGTGCAGCACAGTGCCGGGAAGCTGGGTTATCATTCTGCATTCCAACTGCGAGACAGACTCGATGCACAGGTGTGTTGAGCTGATACCTGTTCTGTGTCGGTGCGCGTCTCAACCAGCTACCCTCCTACGCTGGAGGAAAAGCGGCTACTCTTTGAGTGCAGGGCAGATCAGGTGCGAAACATGACGACAATCTCATTAGAAGGGTGAGGACGCACAAGATATGCCTCAGCGGTGCCATGCAAGGAGCACGGGTTCCTACTGATGCTTCGGGCTGTGGCCCACAGAGACCTCGAGAGTCTGCTTCGCGAGTACTTAGAGACGCGCTGGCAACTGCGATCTGGCCTTCACACGACTGAGTCAAGCCAAGGTCACGATCTACTTTACTAATCTGTAGGGATCGCACTTCTAGCGCTACACGTACTGTATTGTATTTAGTTGTGATGGTATAGGATTACTCATGGTCAGAGATCCAGCGCGTTGCGGTGCAGATAGGTTTGACGCAATCGAATTGGTCACACACCACTCTAGTCCGTGCCGCTCCTCCGCTCGATTACACTTTATCCTAGCTATCACCTTTAGTTCCTATAGAAGAATCACTTGTGTCAGAGAGTCTGGTTCTGTGGCATCTTCATCTCTCTATCTTGTCATGGTATTTGTGCTAGTCAGTATGCACATCCTTGGTCTGATTGCGTAAATTGTGCGTTTAATGTGTTGCAGATGATTGGTGCCTCCTTATCAATGACTTCTGCTATGCACTCTGTAGACGCATCATCTTGAATGATTGTGTGGATTGTGTGAGTGCCTGCACTTCCAATCCTCGCTATAAGCCGCGTGTCTGGGCGTTAGTAGGCATTCGTTCATAGCCATCTCTACCAGACATTCTCATATCGGAACCTCTGATAATACTAATACACAATATGGTAAGTAAACCACACTTTATCTCTGACTACTTTTTATTCTCCTGGATCTAGGACGATTTATTGAGCTGAGAGAAGTATGCGTGGATATCCTTCTCATGACTTAAGCTGCTGGTGTTTCAAGTGGCCACCAGACTCCATCACATCACTCGACTATCACTCTCACTCTAGACGTCTGACGTGTTATTGGTCTATTAGTGCTCACTTTTTACACCCCTTCATAATTGATTTTCTCGTCGCGCGTTGTTGGTGCTCATCTGGTTCGCTCAGAAAGACGACATATAATCTAGTCGACATAATATATTCTCCACTGATACCTCCTATAAGCAATGATCTCTCACTGTCAGGTTCATCTATGATGAGCTTCTTGTGCTCACCGCAGCTGGAAAGTCTTAGAGAAGTCTATCATCAGTATCGACAGTGCTGCATTATGTAATTTATATGTATCATGTATTTTCACTTCACTCTCGAGAGCATAGGCATTGTGTTATCAAAGTGCACATTCTAAGGCATACTCTGCAGCAGGTACAGGTCTTGTAAGGATGTCTAATGTGTTTTGGATATTTTGCTTGTCACCCTGAGTGTATGCGATCTTTTGCGTTGATTCTCTATTCATATATACAATTATGTTGCCCGTCTGCAGCCTTCTCCTCTACTGTGCTCTCCGATACATTTACTCTGCATGGGAGATCATAATTAAGCATTATAGCATCTCTTCTCGCCTCTTCGTAGCACCTTAGCATGGACGCCTCAGCTATAGTAAAAATGACTAAGAACTATATGCGCTTTTTCTTACCTGCAGTATTCTATATCAGTCACTGTCTCTTGTGGTGCGCTCTCACAACTTCTAACTCTAACAAGGCATGGCTCTGATGATGTTTTTTTTTGTTCGGAATGATGAGGAGGTTTAGCAAGCTACAGTTCTGGTTTTTGCAAGCGAGAATACCACTTGACCATCCAGAATTAAGTATATTGTGGCAAAGTATTTTCCGAAGGTAGGCACATATCAAGCTGTTGTTTATATTGTGGCGCTATGATAGCCAAGGAATTGACTGAAATTTTCTGCTCTCTAACTCTCTAAACTGTGCGTATTAATATCTTAATTTACAGTTTTTCATATTTCACTACCTTTTTCTAATCTTGATACACTACGCATTATATCTAGGTCATTTAACTTTCAACTCCTTGAAGTAACTCGGTCTACTCAACTTCAAAGTAAGTACTGGTGTTCACATCTATAATGTTTTTTATAATGTTAATTGGCTAGAGGTAATTTTCACATGTTCATCCATAGTTGACTGGTTGAGTACGAAGACTATATCTATGTTGTACTATATTCGTGATCATGTAGACTGGGAAAGGCTGAGAGTGTGGTGATCTTGTCCTTGAATGTTTAAGATTTGCTCTTGTACTCACCTGTCGTCTGTAATTCTCTGTCTACGCACAGCTTTCCGGTGCGGCAAATATGTGTTTTATTGTAAAGCTGTCTCTATATTTCTCATTCTCTATCTATTTTCGCCCCTCCCACGTTTTCCATATAGGTTATCTCTTGTTTTCACTCACACAGATTGACTTATAGATAGCAAAAATTGCTTTCATTTGGAGAATAAATAAAAAGCAAAAATATATTCTTGCTAAAATAGTAGATAACATAGGAAGACATGCTAAGCACTTAGTGGCTTTTTTAAATGTCAAAAGATGCATTTTGGAGTAATGTTTTGTTATTTGGCCGTGCTATACTAAATAGGTGTTCTTTCCGTTTATTATGGTCCAGTTTTAAGCACTTATATCATATTCCTTTTATCGGTAGAAACTGCAACGCCATTTGTCTTATGTGTTTGCAGTTTCTGGCCAGTGTCTTTCCCGGCTGTTTCTGATTACAATTCACATGGCGTCTTCAGAGAAGATCCGTTGTAAGTGGCCCAATTTAACTACTCATATTTAGGATTCATACTCGAATCCACACCCTATCAGTAGGCCGTAGTCATCTCTGAGTAAAGCATCTCTCCTTCCACTTCACTCTCTGTTGCACCTCATACATTAAGACATTACCCACGACTCTATTTTATAGTGAGCTTATTCAGCCACTGTTGTCCAGCACTTATCTTTGTATTCACGTCAAGTAGTTACAATGGTTTGGTTCCTATACTCCGTTCAGTTAAATTGTGTGGTGTATATATCATCTATCTTATATAGCTACTGTATACAGCGTCAAACCATAAATCAAAATTAGTCAGGTGTAAGACAGTGTGCTCATTCAGGAGTCAGTGTTTTCTGAGATTTTTTTCAACTAGAGCCATATACTTTACAAATCTCATGATTGAAGAGAACTTGTGTTCCTAGTCTCTGGTTTTTTATTATTATTGTCTCACCATTGGGTGTTAGATTAGGTACCAATTAGACTGTGACAAGGATGCTAAACTGATCAGAGAGTTTGCCAGTGTGACTCATAAATAGCCCAACAGAAAGCAGCAGCTAATTTCTGTGTGCTAGGTCCTAGATGGTATATGCTCTCAGACCTGTGTACTCGAATTGTATCAGCAATCTATACTCTAATAAAACTTATTCATATTGCATATCAGATATTCATACTCTATCCTTCTTTACAGAGGACTTATATCCAGACAGAAGTGGACACATAGATCATTTATAACACAGAAATTGTGAGTCCCTATATCCATTGTTGACACAGTGTAAATCTCCTTTGCCCGGTTACAGATGTTACTGGCTGTATTTTGTTTATTTTGTAATTTTTTTTTTATTAACCAAGTCTATACGAATCTAATAGTCTCGACCTGAAATCCACGCAGAGATGCTCACGTATGACATCTTTCCGAGCATGACATCGTGCTCTCTAGATATCTAAGTTAAAATGTACTCGGCTACAAGAAACATGTCACCCCGCAAGAGATGGGTCCACACAGATCTACCATGACTGTCATCTCTATTATGGTCACAGTGCATCAGGAATTCATTCAATTAACTCCGATCATGTGACCCTATCTACCATGGTATTAATTCTGGTGAGTGAGATTAAATACTCCAGATAGGTTTCTCTAATATACTGCCTTTATTGTTTAGTTAGAAACCTATGTGAGAATTCAACAAAAGTGGGGAAAAGGGGGCTTGTTCCAACAGCAAACTTAGCCAATCTGTGAAGGGACTGAGTGATATGACTGGATTGTATATAATTAATTGTTCTACAGACATTTAGCAAAACAATGCAGCAATTCTCTTTCTAAAGTCCTTTTCTTTGGGATTTAAAACAGATTTTTTATTAGTACTAAACATGCTTTGAATCAAATTGTGTAAATTCTTCAACCAAGACAGTTGCAGTAGTAAAAACAACATTGCAATTCTGTAAGAAATTCTATTATTTCACTGCTATTCCGTTTATCCAATAGTATCTTTGTTACACCTTCAGACACCCCTCTAAAAAATTCCAGGTGTCACATGAAATATTTGCTTTATTTATGGCAGGAGTATTGCAGATAAACAAGCATCAAACTTGGAACTACACGAGAAATCCTGTATTGCTTCATCAGCCTGTCTAGATTTCTTCTTTGCCCGAACTAAAATGACATTATCAGAACAAGGCATCATTTTTCCCAGGCTCTGTGATGATATAAATATCCAGGGATGATCCAGTATAGGACACAGATTCCATAAAGGAACATGTCAGAAGTTTGCAGTGTGGGTATAATCCTGTCTGGTGTTGATGGAGTGATTTATAACGTGTCAAATCTCAGCTGCTGTTGTGCTCAGCATTTTTGGGATTGAGATCCATGAATCCCATTAATCTCAGTGTATCTATCAGCCTCAGCATTAATAGGAACATCCTCATCTTAGGAATAAGAATAAATAATAAAATGCCATCTTCTAAAAGAAGAAGAGAGTTCTGCACAGGTGAAGCTTCAGATTAGAGCTTAATTTTCAGCTTTGACATCTAAAAACAGATCCTTTTAGTAACTTATTCTTTCAGTGGTGTTCTTAGACCAGAAAGATTTTATAAAGGATAGAAAATAAATGATAAAGATCTAAAATATTATAGTATGACCATAAAGCAGCAGGAAGAATACTCTTGTAGAGTTTTAGGTACCTGTTTAGTGTTTGGAGTACCTTCACATGATTCAAAATGCATCCCAGTTTCTTATCAGTAGTGTCACAGAATTTCTGTGGAATTTCTGTGGAATTTCTGAACCTGCTCATGTTGAAGACACCTGAAGACAGCAGCATGAATTCCACCTTAAATTCCCCCATTTCTCTCATAAAGACAGAAATTCCAGGAATTCCACCTTAAATCCCCCCATTTCTCTCATAAAGACAGAAATTCCAGGAAATCTAAATGTGAAATCACTGCACTATTCTTAGAATTTTCAATGTATTTTAGGAAAGAAAATTGGAGTAGTTTCTCATGTTCGGGAAGAAAATTCCAATTTAGGGTGACTTAGAAGAAGCAGGTGAAAATGAAGAAAGTGAAGTGGTGTTAATTGGTGACAAGAATTACCCTGTATTTCCAGCATCAGATTTAGGATATGATTATGTGAACAGCTTTCCTGGTCGTTGCTGACCTCCTCTGGGCCACCACACCTAAAACAGTGACCTTCTCTGATGCCCTATAAGCCAATTACTTCCATTTCCCACTGAGAAGAAGATAATTCTCTTTTTTTTCCTGTGTTTTCTGAGTGACCTGTTTGAACGAAGTTGGTGCCTAGAGCTGGTTTTAAGAAATGCTTGGAAAAAAAAACCCCACAAGTTTTAATGGATCAGCTACTCTTACATGGTTTTTATGTGTCCTAAAGCTTTAATAACAGGAAAAAAAGTGAATCGTGGGTAGACCCATTTCAATTCTTAGGGGTCTTCAGAACTCTTTTATAATATTGCTTTCTCTTGGCCTAAGGCCTCAGTTGTGTGGCAATTACCAGGATCAATCAAAAAAGGCAATTTTAAATTATTTGAAATCTTAGCTCCTCCACAAGTTGATAGCAAACACTTGAATTTTGAACTTGTTTTAGGTAGAAAGTCAATTCCCTTAAAAAAGAATTAAAACATAATAAAAACAATGTTTTTACCCCAAAATGTATTCATCAATTGGCTTAGAAATGCATAGTAGTTAAGTTGTACAACACTGATTATTCAGTGGCATAAAACTTTGAAAATCATCAAAATTAATCTTTTGAAAACTGAGTTTGTTATCTAAAAGAAACCTCCATGTTGTGTCTATTTTTATACATAGCTCACTAAGATTTTACAAAAAATCAGGCTGTTGAAAATTTTTGACTTTTGAAAATGGTTTCAGAAAACCTCTTCCATCATCTCTGCTGAAAGATTGTTTGTTAACAATATGGATTTTGCAGAATTAAATCAATATTTCACAGATTTTGTTTATTTTAAAAAATTATTTGTAGCCAAACCCCATATTGCACTTCAATATTTTTAGCAGAATTTAAAGACTGAAGGGAAAATTCAGCCTTTCTCTTTTATAATTTTTTATTTTTTTTCTTGTTGGCTCTCTTTTTCCTCCCTTGGAACACCAACATTCCCCTCTCCAGTTTGATGCCCTGAACAATCACACACTGGGAAGAAAAGAAGCAAAATTCCAAAGGAAGAACATTCCTTTGGAGCTCATTTGGATCAGGTACTCTGGAATAAATCACATTTCCTTGCCTAATTTAGTTCACCAGTGAGTTTGCAGAGTGTTTGTTATTAGAGCCTTCCTAGTGTAAAATAAGCCAGAAAAGAGACAAACAAAAAGGGATTTTATTTTCAGCATGGAAGCACCTTCAACTTCTACTGGAATTAGTGACCACAAGTGTTGAAGACAGAATATCCACAGTGATGGAAAGAAAATTAGATATTTTACCATGTTTTTTTATATAAATTCTCTCCTTATCTCTTTACCTTACTTAGAGCAGTTCAGGGAACATTAAAAGTAATTAAGGATTTTCTGGTTTATTCTACAAAGCATTCTTCTGTCAGTGAAACTCTGGATATTAGGAGTAATCAATACCCAGGAGTGGTTTTTGCTTTGGTGAGCAATGCAGGGAGTTCAGTGAGGAGCTGTCTCGTGTTGTGAAGGATACCCCCTCAGGGACATTAAATCCAGCACAATTAGCAGCCTAAATATGGCTAAATGTGTAGAGCATCACTCAGAACTAAATAATGTATGTGTTACTCCAAAGAACATCAGGAACTTATGAATTTCTATTAAGCCTCTTTCACTCATTTTTCATTAAACATGAGAGCTGTGACCTATCTGGAGATTTCTGGTTAAATTAAGGTAATTGAGGACTGCAACCAGCTAAGGTGAGAAAGGAGCACAAGGAAATTAGTTAATATAAATCCAAGCTAATGAAGAAAATTAATGTGAAAATGTGATTTTTTTCTTCCCCCCACAATATCACTTTGCTTGCTATAAGTAGTATTGCCCTGAAGGATAAATAATTGAGCTCCCACTCCCATCAAAATCCATCAAAATCCATGGATTCCAGCATGCTGATGCCATTCCAGTGGCACTTGGATCATCAAAGGTGGCTCCAGTTTTCTGAAATTGTACCTTTCACACCTAAACAGAAGTAGAGAAAACAGCAAAAGTGAGGCAAATAAACCATCAGTTGTTCATATTTTTCTTTTCCACATAATTTACTCTGAGCTAAGAATGGTATGAAAGATTTGTATTTCTATTTGACCACAGTAAAGGCAAAATTTTATTATGAAAAGCAAGAGATACTTGCAGCTAAAAAAATATATATTCTCAAAATGGAATTATAAAGACATCTAAATATAATGCATTTAATTAAATTTATGATTAAAAAGTCAGTCTTTATTTTAATGGGATAAAAAATGCAAAATTCAACTTGTAAATAATAGATTTTGATAGAACATTATGTAGATAAAGGGAGTAGCTGTTATATCTCATTTGAACTTATCTGGATCAAATGATAATTTCCTTCATACTCTAAACTTGTAATAATAAAATATAGAGATGAGACATTATTAGTCACTCAAAAAGTAAATGCTTTCATTTTTAGGTAAAAAAAAATCAGCTATTAGTAATCAAGATAGGTACTACCTTGTGGCAACCAAACTTTCAGAAAAATGTGCAAAATGTCAAATATAAAATATTTAATGAACACTTTTTATTAGTCTGCCTAATCCCTTTGTGCAATGAAATCAATGAAAAATTAATGGACTCCATGCAAAGTGTTCTTAGATATCAGTACCTTAAAATTATCATAATTAAAGTTGCCAAAATATTGCTGAAGGGGTTTGTTTTTTGTTTGCTGGGACAGACTTGTGTGAACCAGTAAATGAAATAAAAGAGATGCCAAAGTGCATCCAGATGATCACAGGTCCCCAAAATCCTGTATCCTCACAGAGTCCTAACTGACAAACCCCGCATTGCTACGGACAGGGAAAGCACTGCTGCTGGTATTTCCCAAGCCTTGTTATCACATTACCTCGAACTGATGATCATAAATATTGATTTGGGGCATGCAGGACAGCCTCGGAGACCTGGGAGCTCATAGACAGTGGCTGTTTCATTAACCCTGGCAGCTCCATGTACTGGGAATTGCTGTAGAAATGGTGAATATTTCAGGCCCTTTGGCTCTGTGCCATCACAGTCCTCTCCATCAAATAGGTTTGTGCTGCCTTCTGCTCTTTTATTTGGCTTTAATTTGCACAGATATACTGTTTTCTACAGACCTCTCTGACGAGCCCGTGCAGGGGTCGCCAGGTGCCCTCCTCCCATCCGAGGAAAGGAATTGTTTGCGCCTGCCTATCTAATGTCATAATATCTCCTCTTTTTTATTTTAAATACTGAATCCTCTTGCTCCTGATCTCCTCTGGTAAGACAGTATCCCTCCATCCCTTCTCTTTAGACAAGTCCCTTGTAGAGCCCTGAAAGGCCACAAGGGCAGGTCAGTGATACGATGGTCACTGAGAAGGGTGTTCAAATTTCACACAAATTTTTTTGAACATTCGAAGAGCTGCTTCCAGTTTCCCCAGATGTGAAGATGGGACTACCACCAAGCAAGTTTGTTCCCAGAGGCCTGAAGCTGTGCACCTTTCGGCAGGACACCAAGCAGCCAGGAAGCCGCCTCTCTGGGTCTCGGCATTCCCAGTGCAGCATTTGTGGAAGTAAATTAGTTAGTTGCAGACAACAAGGCCATCACTTGACATGAAAGTTCATTGACTCAGCTAAACTAATAACCAATATTAAATCCTGTCAGGTGGACAGAAGGGTTTTCTTTTAATGGGTCACCAAAACGTGATTGGGCTAGGCTTGCTGTGTAAGTTTTGAGGCAGTGACTTTTTCAGAGTGAATACTCTACCGTTGGGTTTTGATAGGGTACGCCTTACAGAGAAATATTAGCTGGAGAGGGTATATTGTTTTTGGTTATGAATGAGGTTTAGAGCCTGGGCAGCAAAAACTCCCAGGTTCCAGCAAAACTGCCTGCTCGGTCTTTTCGCTCCACCCGGCCTCTGGAGTACAACATATTTACGCACTACGAGAGGAAAGTGAAGAAGAAAAGGGAGATAAAGAACTTATATTTTTTACTTTTGAAAATTAAATAAAAAACGGAAACAAACCTAGTGGGGAACCAAGCGGTTGAATGCTTAAAGTCTTTCCTCCTGGGAGTGGCTTCCCCTCGCGCGGGGCCACCAAGAGTGCGTTGGAGCCACCATTGCTTCCGGTGGTTCACTGGAGGATCTGTCTTGCCTGTCGTGCCACAGGAATCTTCTAAATTCTCAGATGAATGAAGAAAAAAAATTCGAGTGAAAAAAACAAGCCCCAAAGAAAAGGGAAGGAAGAGGAAAAGGAGCATTCCCAGTAGAGCGGGTAGCTATACTTTTCCACCATGATCCTGAAGAGAGCCTCATGAGTTATTAGCTAGTGTGAATACTCCATCTCATTAGCATCGAGAAAAAAAAAAACAAAAAGTGTGTGTCTTGTCCCTTAGTCCGTCCCATTGGCCTTGAAGGTAGGAACAATCACCGAAAGGCAAAGCCAGAGCCCAGGTCTTTAAACTAATGTACAGGTTTACAGAAGGACTGATATTAAACTTTACCGGCTAACATAAGCAGATGATAGGTAATACCCAATATCTCAAGTCTAACATAGTAAAAGACAGATTATTTTTTACAAGGGATGGAGTAAGCCACGGACAAGGGGAATGGCATTTAATAACTGAAAGTAAGTAGAGGTGTAGTGGAGTAAATCTGGGAGAGGAAGGGTCGTTTCTCCGGCCTGAGAGGGTGGGAAGCTGGCACAGGGTGTCCAGAGAGCTGTGGCTGCCGGATCCCTGCAGTGTCCAAGGCCAGGTTGAACATTGGGCTGGGAGCAGCCTGGGACAGGGGAAGGTGTCCCTGCCTCATGGCACTGGATGGGATTTAGAGGCCTCCCACCAAACGCAGATCATAGGGTATTTAATACAATTTTGTGAGTTTTCTTCACGGTGTTGAGATAGTGAGAAGTGAGTGGAGGGCACCGATTAAATGTCACATTTATTAACAGCAGCCTTTAGACAAGCAGCACACACAGCCAAGGCTGGAGTGTAATATTCATGCGACGCAGCATTCTCATGACATCTCCTAAAATACACAACTCAAGCAATCAGACTCCGAGAACAGGTGATTCTCGCCCTTATTGATGTAGAAGAAAGAGCAATCACATTATGAGAGCATTCCTCCGATTCTTGCAGTAAACGAAGCCTGAGATGACATTATATTGAGGGAAAGGTTTTTGGTGTCACATAACGGGTTTTGTACATCGTCGAGAGTGAGAGACTGGCACGAAGGGTATACATCACAGGTTGAGCTACGGCTTGGTGTCTTCTTTTCTAATAAGCTGAGGTGAGTTAAATGCAAAATTACAAGCTAATTGTGAGCTGTTTTAGGATTGCCTATTATGTTACCCAGACTTCATCTCAATGATGGCTTTCCTTAACTGCCGGAATTTAGACAGCTGTTCCCACTGCTCTGGTCTAGAAAAGGCCACGGATGTTTGAGGAATGCTGAGTTCTTTCTACATGCCAAAATTTTCATATAGCAGAAATTGTCCTCCAGGAACAAAATATTAGTGTAATGGGAACGATTAGTTTGGCTGTTTATATTGGGGAAATTAAGTCATGGGAGAGGAGAGAGGGCAAAGCAGAGGAGGAGAAGGGGCCAGTGGGGTTGTTTTTGCCACACTTTGGACATGTTTCCTCCTGCCTTCCATGGGAGAAAGGAAGCCTGTTTTGCTCACAGCTGCCTCCTTAAAACTGAAGGAAAAACCTTTAGGAGAGGATAATAGAGGTAATCTTTTAAAAAAATGGCTAAAATACTCAGTGCCTGTAACTGAAATAGAAACCCAGAAGCAAAGAGCAACCAAAAGTCCATTTTAATACCTTTAAGGGGGATAGAAAGTTTTGAGTAGCCAGTGTGAGTCTGCTGGGACATTCAGGCAGTATACAAGACTCTACACTATTATATTCTGTGTACCTTTTATGTATACATTTAAAAAAACAAAAAAGAATAAGAATAATAGAGTATTTACGAAGAACATCACACATGGGGCCACACTTTGCAGTAGTGGATGATGACCTGTACGATTCTCTGGTGAGGTCCGTTCGTGTAATGCATTTACGCCTCATTAAAAGAAGTGAAATGCCGTCAGGGAACACGTGCGCTTGCTGGAATCTATTGAAAAAATTCCATCAATGATATAGGGCAACGACCCTTAACAATTTCATCAGGACTCTGACACAACACCCGAGGGTATGCTGATGAAAACGTGTGGATGACAAAAGAATAGAGCCACTTGGAGCGCAGGGAGGCTAGAAGAACCGGGAAGTGAAGCTGAGCGCCTGGGAGAGGGAGGGTGGGGAGGAGAGATGTGGTTTTAGGTTGTGTTGCCATTGCCTTATTATGCTCCCCCTCATTTATATTAGAGGTAATTGTCAATAAAACTTACTTTTCCCCAAGTCTAAGACCTCTGCCTGTTTACATCATAGATATCCTGTTTCCTCATATTTGACCCAAGAAGAAATTTCCCCATCCCATTGTTCTCCGCCTGTGCTTGTTGCTCGGCCACGGAAAGTAGACAGTTGACCTGGTGACCACAATGCCACACCACTAGCCATCACATCGAAGGCAGGAGCTGGGATGGAACACTATACCAATAGATGAGAGAAGAGCAAAGCAAAAACTCCCCTGAGAACCATTATGCACTTCGAGATCTCATAACAGCTGCACTTTATTATCAAATGTTGATAGTGCGAGGGGATAGGGTCAGGGAAGCTCTAAAGGGCCTCTCCTACTTGGGTCAATGTTTTTTGGAATAGCAATCGATGCATAAAATTCTAACTGAGAAAATGAATCTTGATAATTTCGGAGCCTTCTCTTACTGGAAAACAGGAAAGCAGCTCACCTCTCACACTTGTGTCTCATGCCACCTACTTCCCCAGGCATTATTGATTTCTCTTATTCTATAGGTATCTAATTAGCATGATTGATGTGCACATCTGCTACAATTAAGTGATTTTGATTAAGTATTTAGGAGTGTGGAAAAAAAATGAATTTTACCTTTTTTTTTGTTTTGGCAAGATAAGGATCATCCCTTTTAGAGGACCTTTTAAGGTTACGGTCCAGCCAAGCTGGAAGAATGCTTTGGGTTAGTGAAATTGTCAGGAACGGTGTTTCCACCAGAAGGTCACAGGAATGTTTACTGAGGCTGCGTGAGGGATGGTTGAAAAAGTGCTGAGAAATAGGCGAAGTGGGAATTCAGGGAGGGCAACGAGAAGCTCTTGCACTCTCTGTATCCTGGGTCCACGTACTGTGATTTCGATGGACAAAGCAGCACCAGAGATGTAGATTATAGGTGTCAGCAGAAACCACAGACTTCACGATATTGAGGTTTTGAGTGACACCACTCAACATCACAAAAAGAGAAATGGAAGCTCTTGATGTGAGGAAGAAGGGTGACGAGGAACGCTCCCTCCCTCGCGCTCCGCTTCCACCCCAAACCCAAACAAACCCCACACTCCGGAGGGTTTAAAACTAATCTGAACCCCGATTATGAAGAACATAAAGATAGCGAGGAATGATCTCCTTCTACTGAGCAGAGCAAAAATGATCCTGTGTATTATTGGGATTAATCCTTAAACCTAATAGGAAAAAGTTCTAATCGCTTTTATAAAACTAATATAGTGAGCTGATCAAGAAGAATGAGGCCTTTGGGGAGGTAGGAAGGATGTAAAGTGATGGCTTCACCACTGAACACAGGAAATTCAACAATTGTAGATTGGAAGGAAGCTTGGGGAAGATGAATAGAAATATGTCGACGATAGCCACCCAAGGGATTTGACTGTAAACTAAAGCCTGCCGGTTTTCAGGTTCTGCAGAGAGCAGCTCAGGAATATTAATCCAGGTTGGATAAGCCATGGTAATAAACCTGTCTCTTGTTCCTAAATAAAAAAACATCCAGCCAGCCATTCTGACTAATGTGCTATTTTATTCCGCCAGTGCACCAATTAAAATTTTTCAAACAGTTTGTGCTGTTGGATTTTTAAGATCATAGTTGTCTGTCGCCCGTCACTTGGAGATGGAGAGATTCATTAGCCTTCTTGCCACAGCAACTTCCCACTCTATTATATATGATCATAAAGTTCTCAATCTGCATCCCTGTAGAAAGGTATATATGCTTTCTTGCATTTTGGAGTTATGAGGCAGAATAAACCAACTATTCGTTGGAGAAGTAGCCAGAAAGCCACTAAATTCTCTTTACTGAACTAGCATGAAGAGCGAAATTCAGTTGTCTGAAAATGAGTGGGAGGAAGTCCCCGAAGAAGAGAACGAGGAATGCCGCGATTCCTGTAATAGCTGAACAAAGGATTCTCCCAGATGAAACAAACTGCCTAAACAAATAGTGTAAAAAAAACGTGGAAAGGATAGTCTGAGTGCGTAAGCGTGCGGGAAAAAAATGTGATCGCACAATATCCGAAGGAACAATTGCACAGGTAGACAGAGAGGCATCCCAAGAAATGAAATTCCTGTAAAATCCCTTGGGTTTAGTAAAGCAGCTGTCAAAGCTAGGAACAACCTGTATCTGGCCTCCCAACCGCAAGAAGGTCATTGGGGAGCTGGTTAGTTGTAAGGGAAGCAGAAGGACCATTGAGGGCCAGGCACTGGCTCCAGGAGCTAAATGGGGTTATCACACTGTCTGGAGTGCTAATAGGGAAGTGTATGCGACACTCGGCCGTGGTGTAGAGAGTGGGTTATCACAGCGGTGCCTGGTGCTCAATAGGGGGGTATCACATGCTCCCTGGGGTTGCTAATGGGGTTTTTATCACTACTGGTACAATAGCTACATGGGGAAAACCCACGACTGTTCCCTGTGTGAATAATGGGGTTGATCACACTGCCCCTGGGGTGGCTAATGTGGATGTGTATCACACTGAGTCCCTGGTGCATATGGGGATTATAACACTGTCCGGGTGCTAACTTGGGTTATACACGTGTCTCCTGGGTGCCATTAATGGGGTTAGTCACACTGGTCCCTGGATGCTAATGGGGTTATCAAACTGCTCCTGGGGTGCTTATGAGGGGTTTAGTCACACTGGCCCTGGGGTGCTTCCATGGGGGTTAATCACTACCTGTCCATTGGTGCTAAAGGAGTTTATAACACACGTCCTGGGGTTGCCTCAATGTGGGTTATCAACCACTGATCTCCCGGGGTAGGACTAATGGGGTTTATCCCCACTGTCCGAGGTGCTAAATGGGGTGTATAAAACTGCCATTAGGGTGACATAATGGGGGTTATCACACTGGGCCCTGGTGCCTAATGGGGTTTACACATCTGGCCCTGGGGTGCATGGGGTTATGACCACTGGTCCTGGTGGTGCTAATGGGGTTATCCCACGTGCCCTGGTGCTAACATCGGGGTTATCAACACTGTCGGGTCTAATGGGGTTATCACACTGTCCCTGGGTGCTAATGGGGTTATCACACTGCCCTGGGGTGCTAAATGGGGTTCTCACAACGTTCCATGGTGCTAATGGGGTTCACACTGTCCGGGGTGCTAAATGGGGTTAATCACAGCTGTCCCTGTGGCTTAATGGGGTTATCAACCTGCTCATGGGTGCCTAATGGGTTATCACACTGCCTGGGGTGCTAATGGGGTTATCACAAGCTGCCCGGGGTGCTAATGGGGTTATCACACTGCCCTGGGGTCTGATGGGTATCACACTGTCCCTGGGGTGCAAATGGGTTATACACTGTCCCTGGGTGCTAATGGGGTTATCACAACTGCCCTGGGGTGCTGATGGGTTAGCACACTGTCCCCCTGGGGTGCTAATGGGTTATCCACACTGGCTCCGGGGTGGCTAATGGGTATCCAACCTTGTCTCCTGGTTGTAATGGGTTAAATCTATCACATGCTCTGGGGTGACCGCTAATGGGGTTTTATCACACGACACTGTCTGGGTGTTAGAGGGGTATCAGACCCTGGCCTGGGGGTGCGGTCATGGGGTTATCACACTGCTCCGGGGTGCTAAATGGTGTGTTATCACATCTGCCCGTGGGTGCGCTAATGGTGTGTGTTACAACTGCCTGGGTGCTGATGTGGTGTTATCAAACACTGCTCCGGGTGCTGAATGGGGTTATCACCCTGGTCCTCCCGTGGCTAATGGGTTATCACAACTGTGCGCTGGTGCGTGCTAATGGGTTATCAACGCGTGGGTTGGGTGCCGGTGGCCCGGGGTGCTAATCGGGTTTATTCACAGAGCTGTCCTCGGGCTGAATGGGTTAAAATGCACACTGTGCGCCTGGTGTTGAATGGGTGTTAGCCTCACACTTGTCCTGGGGTGCTGATGGGGTTATCAAACTGTCCTGGTGTTAATGGGGTTATCCATCTGTCCGCGCGGATGCTTAATCGGAGTACTCACACTGGCTCCTATGTGTTTGACACGGGGACACAGGGAGGTACACAATGGAAGGACCTGTGACGAGTGGGCCAGGGAGCGATGTCCCCCTGCACCCCAGCTCTGGGCTCTGGAGTCTCGATGTCAAAGAAGTTTTGCGCGGTTGCTTTGTTTTTTCTAGTGAATCACCTTAGTCAGGGAGTCTGCTCTTACTCCTTTTGTGGCTCTTATGAGAGGCATGGGCAGGAAAACATAGCTATGGGCAGCTTTTTGCCCTTTATCCTTATTGGTGATCTTTCTGTTGTTTCCACTGCTGTCTTGAAGCGGTCGAAATACCTTTTTTAGATACGTTCAATAAAAGGTTTACAGCTATAACCAATGTAAAAAAGGCCACCAGACGTCTCTATTGTTAGTTTTTCAGAGCGTTGACAGAGAGTGGGTTTTTTGAAGGTTACCCTTGAAGTTATAAAAATGAGCTCCGCCCAAGGGCAAGCAGCTCATTATCTGCGATAATTTGGAGCCTTCATCGATTATCCGACGATCACTCCAAGGGTCGCTAGACTCCAGAAGCTCCGTATGAGCGGAGATGAGCCAGATTTAAAGGCACGCGCTGCCTACGGCGCGCAGCGCTGCGCTGGCCACACCTCGCCTGCTCCGGGGCTGTGGCATGAGGCCAGCATCCGAGGGGTTAGGAGTTGGAATTGCGCGCACCATATTCCCAAGCGAGTAACAAGGAGAAAGAGAATGGCGACATTTCAGCAGACTTTATCTTCGAGCAGAGGACCATTGAGGCCAGAATGTCGTATTTAAATGAGGAGAGTTAAAAAGGCGCTTTACCACTTAGATATGAATTTGGGTGAGGACGCACTGGGAATGGGCTTAGCTAGGGAATGAGCAGGCGCTATGACTCCCTGGCTGCCTCGACCTTAAAATAGTCGATAAAAAGGAGAGAATAATGTTCCCGTTTATATGTCTGTAATGTAAACCCTTATCCTTGGGAGTCTCATAGAACACGCCACGCTATTGTTATATGAGATATATCATTTGAAAGACTCGTTCACTATTGATGGTGAAAGTGGACCTACTGACCAGGTTTATTTCTCCCCAAGCCCTTTTCGGCGTCTGGCCACCAAAACCTCTCGGAAGCTCAATGTGAGCTCCGATGACACAAATCAAAGAGAAAACCATGAGTTCGGTTTAATACATTCTTTGTAAGCGATAGAAGAGGTGAACGGAACTATACAGAGAAAAGGTAAAAAAAAAGATTGGACAGAAATGAGATAGAGGAGAGCATGTATCCTAGGCAGAGACTGTACAGGAAATAAAAATAGAAAAGAAGACTAAAGAGAAAATCGTGCCACAGAGATTGGATTGTGTTACTTGCTCTGAAGGAATCAGTTCTGACTTCTAACATATCGCTGCCACTGCTAATAAATCCCTTAGTGAGGAAGGTAGCAATGCACTCCCTTATGTAACATGTGAGTGTGGAATCAATGGGAATTGCCAACCCCAAGTAAATGTTATAGTCCAGAGACACCCGAGTAGGGAGCTGCCCAACTCTGGTAGCAGCTGCCATGAGTGAGCAACTGAGGCCAGAACATTAGTGCTCCTATCTGTACCACCCCGACGCGTCTGGGGCTCCATGGATAAGGAACAGGAATCCTCGAGAGCGACTTCATAGTGTGTTTTCGCCCATGACACTGTCAGAGCTGAACTGGAGGTTCTAGTTTGTTGCTGTTTTGGCGGAGATTTTTTAATTCTGTTGTTGGTTTGGTTGTTTAGTTTTTGTTTGTGTGTTGTCTGGGTTGGCTTGTGAGTGGGTATGGTTTAGGTTTTTGGTGGTTTCTGTGTGTGGTTTGTATGTTTTTTCTCTGGGGTTTTTTTGGTTTTTTTTTTTATTATTCTTTATTTTTGTGTGTGTGTTTTGGTCGGTGGTTGTTGATATATTATCGATCATCTCTTTAAAGATTGTTAAGCTAGAATTCTGGTCTGAGAAATGGAGATTTTGATTCCATGGTGGGAATTTATCTGATCCCATTTGGGACACCAATAATCCACCCGAGAACACTGTTTTCACATGCTCTAATGGAATCCAAAATGTAACCAGCCCCTCCCTCAGAGATAACCCAATAAATGAGGTGTTTTGGTAAGTACTCCATGAGAATAAGAGGGAACAATGGATATCAAGGGGGTGTCTTTTCCGATTTTCCTTTTAAACTGGATTATAACATGAAAGAGGGCATTATTACCTAAGTATATCACTTTCATACACTTTCAGAGATACTGAGATTGAGAATGCCGTCCACATCGTTTACCCTAGAGGGACAATGCGAGCTTTGCTTATCACTTCTGCTTTAACGCGTGGTATTGGTTTACTCACCCATTATCCAACTATGTCTACAAGTCAGGCCTTGTAGCATTTAATATTTATGAGACTGAGAGAGAGTCAATGCCTGCCCTTTCCTATTCCAATTTATATTCAATATTATCTCAGGTCATGGGGAATATTTTGTTTTCCTGGTGTTGTTTTTCGGCATAGGATGGACTGTGCTGGTAAAAGAAGGAAGGTACTTGTGGCACAACAGCAGTCCCTATTTTATTGTACTACTAAGAGGAATAACATCCACATTAAGAAGGACAGACTGAGAGCTGCCTCCAATATACAATGTACTATAATTGTTTAATGGTAGCATTCTGGAACACTCTGCTGTCCTTAAAAACTCTAAAAATTAATTGTTCAGGGAGTTAAAGAAAAAAGAGGTAGAGAATTGAGAAGCACATCAAAAGTATTGAGATTTAACGGCAGGATTGCCAGCCAACAGCAGAGACGTTGCACCCTACAAAGGTAGAAGAGGTCGAGGAAGGGTGTATATCATCATTTCTTTAGGCTCTTGACTAGCCCAGTTAGGTGAAGTGTGTTGAGACAATGGCGTTATCCATTTTTCTGCGGTAGGAAGATGCTCCAGAGCACCCCTAGTTTCAGGAAGTAGGAGGGATTATAGGAGCAATCGTTCGAGGAATGTTGCCTGCTGTTCTGATGTACCTCGATCGCATGAGCATCTTTCAGAAGGACAAAGCGACTAATTTGTCTTCCCCAGGAGAAGAGGTATTACAAGTAAATCAAGCTTTTTCAATCCCAACTAGGGGCTGCAAATAATCAGCAGCATTTTTGATATTTTCCATTTATGAACAGCTTTTAGAATAGCATGTTGAGAAAAAGGACTTGTTTATATTAAGATTTTCTCTATTTGGAAAAGTTAGGGAGATATTCTATACTCATAGATCAATAATGATTCTATAAGTTATAATATTGTATAATATAATATTCTGTGCTTTCTCGGTGACTGAACCATTTTGCTCTGAAAATAATCCTTCCAGAATTGATCCTTTGCCTGTTTTAAGTAGGCCAATTCTATCTCTTCCTGAGATTCAGCTTTTGGCCTCTGTCTGTTCGTCCAGTATGCCCAATCCTGGAATGGACCCATAGATTGAGAGCAGTGCAACGCCTGAATTAAGACACCAGATGAGAGCTGCACAACCACAAAGGTTAATTCCTCTGCACTTTGCATTTGGTCTCCCTTGGCACTACCAATTATAAAATGCAGGGATAAGGCATTCGGAAAGAGAACTTTGCAAAGGTTGCAAGGCTGGGGAATTAAGGAAGGTGTTGGAAGGCATCCACCTGCCAGAGTCAAGGCTGGAGGGATTCTGGAGCTCCAGGAAATGCAGTCTTTAAAACTTACAGAAATCAGGCATTAACTGTGGAGCATCGCACTCTGGCTGGCACCAGCAGCACGAGGGGAGAGGACAAACCCAACCAGGAGCCAGGGGGTGTCAGAGAAAGTCCAGGGGAGCATGGGGGGACTGGAGCATAGAGACAGGCTGGGAGAGCTGGGATTGATTCCATGTGGAGAAGAGCAGGAGACCTGTGGAGACCTCAACAGTCCTTCCAGGAAGAGGCTCCAAGGAGCTGGAAAGGGGACAATCCCATCAGAAGGGACCGTCTAATCACCATCCAGTGCCATGGGCGAGGACACCTTCCACTGTCCAGGCTGCTCTCCAGCCCGCAATTTCCAGCCTGGCTTGGGACACTGCAGGGATCCAGGGGCAGTGGATCCACTATTCTAATAAATTCTCCCAAATGTTGTGGAGATGATGGAGCGACTGCAGCAGGTAGCAGAAGTTTAGGACACTCTGTGCTGGCAGCCATTAGAACTGAGAGGTCGAGAACACTGAATTTATGGGCTTGTTTTTCTGATGGTTGTCAAAATTCTGGGTTAATTTTCATTGGTAGTGATGATTCTGCATGATTTGTAAGTATTTGTTGCCTGCCTTCAACTGTATCCTTTCTGGTATTGTCTTCTCTGCACCCTCCAGAGATTCTCGTATGGTATATTAAAATAAAAAAAAGAAAGGGTTTGATCCTTTATTTTTTGAGACAGCGTTTAGTTTGAGAGCGTTGTTTTTTATCAGCAGCTTGCTCATGCCACACCAAGGACAGGCATATCGAACTTGAGTGAATTTATGGAGTTCTTCCCCACTCAGGTGCTGCTGTGACTGAGGTGCTTGTGGAGCTCGGGGTTGATAACAATTATTTCCCTGCATGTAACAAATCATGTTGCAATCATATCTTGCAGCTGGATAAGCAGAGAAACACGTCGCTTTTTTTAATGGAGAATTTAAATTACATGAGTCATTTTAAAATCACTTGATAAAAGACTAGACAGGAGGGGGATTGTAAGTGTTTGATATTGCTCCAGTGATCATTCTATTATGCTACGAAAGTACACAGTTTGGGATTTGTTCCCTGCTTCTGTGCTCTGCTAAAAGGCACTCTGCTTGCCGCAGAAAGCCTGAAAAATATAAAAGGCTCGTGCAGATATCAAAATCAGTCTGGGTTTTCCTCCAAACATAACCTCTAACAGCAGGGGATTTTTTGGTGGCATATCAGATTTGAACAAGAGAAGTAAATTATTAGAGTATTATATGCTCCTAAGCAGAAGAATATGAAAAAAATCCCCATATTAACTGTATACTTTTAACATTTTCCAGTTTCACTGAGCTTGTCAACATCAACATACAGATATTTAATTTCCAATATGAAGTGAATCAACTCACTAATACTGTTAAATTAATTTCTTAAGTTAATTGGCAGGGTAATTTAATGTTCTAATCCATGTTCTGGTTGGTGCTTATGGATGAAGGGAAGGAAGGCGTCTGAATTTTAGATGTGTGTTTTACAGCCCTCCCGTGAAGTTCTGTCCAGGACCATTTCCCTTGGGCAATTTGTTTTTTTAAGTTGTGCTTTATTTTCTTCTTTCCCCCACTTCTTTCTCTTTGGTTTCTTTGTTTACTCACAGAACTGGTAGCATTGCTTTGGATAAAAAACAAAAAATCTGAAATGTAGATAAAAGAATAAACTTAGCTCTTTTTAAATGGCAAAAGAGTTTGTGGAATGTTTTTCGCGCTCCCATACAAAGGAATCCTATTTGGCATTTAGCACATCTTATCCTTTATTCCTGACTGAACATTATTCTGATTCTCCCAGTGTCTTACCCTATTTTTTGGGGTTGCTGCTGCAGAATCCTGATTTCAAAGATTTGTTCAGTCCTGGTTCTGGACAGTCTCAACTCATTTTTGTCATGTCCTACAGATACTCAGTAAGTATTTATCCCTTTACTACTTCTCTTGCCCTAAAATCAGTAAACATTGTGTTATCCACTTTAAAATTAATTACAAAAATAAGTAAACTGATTGTAGATTTGAAGAGCCAAGTTAGAATGACTGAGAGAACTTTTCCTAGTCTCCTGTTTTGATGATTATGTGACCACCATTTGGTGAACACACTAGAAAGGCAAATTTAGTGGTGCACCAGGAAGAGCATTTTGTGTAATTACTGGGAATTATTAATGCTGTGCCAGGCACTATTTAAAATTTTTATTGACAATTTCATACAGTCCTTGCTTTCAGGATTAATTCCAGCCAGAGAGGCTGCAGAGGAGAGGACACAAGAACATTAGGAAGGAATTGGAGTCCTTTTCCTTGGGAAATGTAGGTGACAGATGGTTTTGGCTTTTTTTTTAATTTTTTATTTTTTTTTAATCCAAGCAAATCAGTCTGAGAGGAGAAGCAGTTGTTTTCCATGGATGCAATAATTAAAAGATGCTCAAAATGGTCACTGGAGAAGGAACACAATCTCCTGTGGAATGCCAACAACGGCACAAGGGCAAGGAACTTAAATTAACCATGATTACTTATTAATTCTGTGAAAACCCAGAAGGTTTCTAAATAGTGTTTAGTTAGAAACCTATGTGAGAATTCAACAAAGTGGGGAAAAGGGGGCTTGTTCCAACAGCAAACTTAGCAATCTGTGAAGGGACTGAGTGATATGACTGGATTGTATATAATTAATTGTCTACTAGACATTAGAAAACAATGCAGCAATTCTCTTTCTAAAAGTCCTTTTCTTTGGGATTTAAAACAGATTTTTTATTAGTACTAAACATGCTTTGAATCAATTGTGTAAATTCTTCAACCAAAGACAGTTGCAGTAGTAAAACAACATTGCAATTCTGTAAGAAATTCTTATATTTCACTGCTATTCCGTTTATCCAACGGTATTTCTATTAAAACATTCAGGCACTCCTCTAAAAAATTCCAGGTGTCACATGAAATATTGGCTTTATTTATGGCAGGAGTATTGCAGATAAACAAGCATCAAACTTGGAACTACACCGAGAAATCCTGTATTGCTTCATCAGCCTGTCTAGATTTCTTCTTTGCCCGAACTAAAATGACATTATCAGAAAAGGCATCATTTTTCCCAGGCTCTGTGATGATATAAATATCCAGGGATGATCCAGTATGGACACAGATCCATAAAGGAATGTGTCAGAAGTTTGCAGTGCGGGTAAAATCCTTCTGGTGTTGATGGAGTGATTTATAACGTGTCAACTCTGCTGCTGTTGTGCTCAGCATTTTCGGTTGAGATCCATGAATCCCATTAATCTCAGTGTATCATCAGCCTCAGCATTAATAGGAACATCCTCATCTTAGGAATAAATATAAATAATAAAATGCCATCTTCTAAAAGAAGAAGAGAGTTCTGCACAGGTGAAGCTTCAGATTAGAGCTTAATTTTCAGCTTTGACATCTAAAAACAGATCCTTTTAGCAACTTATTCTTTTGGTGGTGTTCTTAGACCAGAAAGATTTATAAAGGATAGAAAATAAATGATAAAGATCTAAAATATTATATATAGTATGACCATAAAGCAAAGAAGAAACTCTTTGTAGAGTTTTAGGTACCTGTTTATGTGTTTGAGTACCTTCACATGATTCAAAATGCATCCCAGTTTCTTATCAGTAGTGTCACAGGAATTTCTGTGGAATTTCTGTGGAATTCTGAACTGCTCATGTTGAAGAACCTGAAGACAGCAGCATGAATTCACCTTTAAATTCCCCATTTCTCTCATAAAGACAGAAATTCCAGGAAATCTAAATATAAAATCACTGCATTATTCTTAGATTTTCAAATGTATTAGAAAGAAATTGGAATAGTTTCTCATGTTTCAGGAAGAAAATTCCAATTTAGGTGACTTAGAAAGAAGCAGTTGAAATATGAAGAAAGTGACAAGAAATTACCTGTTATTTCCAGCATCAATTAATATGTATTGATATGAGTCTTTCCCTGGTCGTTGCTGACCTCCTCTGGGTCACCACACCTAAAATAGTGACCTTCTCTGATGCCCTATAAGCTAATTACTTCCATTTCCCACTGAGAAGAAGATAATTCTCTTTTTTTTCCTGTGTTTTTCTGAGTGACTGTGAACGAAGTTGGTGCTAGAGCTGGTTTAAGAATGCTTGGAAAAAAAAACCCCACAAGTTTTAATGGATCAGCTACTCTTACATGGTTTTTATGTGTCCTAAAGCTTTAATAACAGGAAAAAAAGTGAATCGTGGGTAGACCCATTTCAATTCTTAGGGGTCTTCAGAACTCTTTTATAATATTGCTTTTCTCTTGGCCTAAGGCCTCAGTTGTGTGGCAATTACAGGATCAATCAAAAAGAGCAATTTTAAATTATTTGAAATCTTAGCTCCTCACAAGTGATAGCAAACACTTGAATTTTGAATTTGTTAGGTAGAAAGTCAATTCCCTTAAAAGAGAACTAAAACATAAAAAAATGATGTTTTACTTTTTCACAATTAGTCTTAGAAATGCATAGTAGTTAAGTTGTACAACACTGATTATTCAGTGGCATAGATACTAATTGAAAATCATACAAAACATGATCCCGTTTTGGAAGACTGAGGTTGAATAGCTAAGAAGAAGCGATAGATTGTGACCCTATGCCCCACTGTCCAACCTGGCCTTGGACACTGCCAGGGATCCAGGGGCAGCCACAGCTGCTCTGGGCACCCTGGTCCCGTGCTTCCCCATCCTCTGCTATTCTCTATATCCCATCTCACCCTATTCTCTGTCAGTTTGCGGCTGTTCCTCCTGGTCTTGTCAGTCCATCTCATGTAAACAGTCTCTCTCTCCATCTGTCTTCTAGTTTCTTCAGGCACTGGAAGGTACTTTCAAGCCTCCACAGAATCTTCTCCTGACTGAACAACTCCAACTCTCCTGGCTGATCTGCATGGCAAAGGTGCTTCAGCCCTTGGAACATCCTCGTGGTCTCTATACTTGCTCCAGCAGCTCCATGTCCTTCCTGTGCTGCTGACCCCAGATCTGAATACAGGTGGTAGGGTGACACCTGAGCACAGTAGAGGGTGAGCATTTCCTCCTTCCACCTGCTGTCTCCCCTGCTGTATGTGGTGAGGAGTGCCAACAGAGTGAGATGGAATTAGATGCCCATATGACCTTCCCTAGATCTGTTTCCCCCTGTGGAAGTATTTTTATCCTACAGCAATATGAGGATGTAACCTGCAACCAGCATCCAAGGGCTCAGCATGTTGTATATTGAGCTGTGCCTTGGGAAATCACCAGCAGCACTGCAGGGTTGTTCTGCCAGTTTGCTTGGGTCTGACATTCCAACTAACTGTTTGTCCATTGGAAAAATGTGTTACAGATCTGGCCACATGTAGTTCTTAAAGATAATATGGCACCCTGACAGGAGTGTTTTAGCCTGCTGTCCTTACTGAATCCCCAGGGAGATAATTACACTCTCCTACTCCAGGAAGCTTTTCCACCCCTAAAATTTCTTTATTTCCTCTCATAAACTGTTGTGGGCAAGCTCAGTGTGAGAGGAAGGATGGGAGAGAGCTGGGCAGATGTGGCACACGATGCATGACCCATACAATGCCATCAACCTCTGCTTTGAGGTGAGTTATGAACTCCAAGATTTACAGCCTGTTTGCTCAAATCTGGGGTGCGCCCATAAAATGTGGCGCTATCCAGACAAAAAAAATGCGTCATCAGAAATTTTCTCTGATAGGGAGAAAGCTCCAGGAGAATCTCTCCCTGGAGGGAAAAAATGTATCTTGGGAATTACTTTGGTAAAAAAAACACAGTAGAAATTGGAAATGTCAGGAAAACTTCTGTTAAAAAAAAAAAAAAAAATACCATCTCTTTGATAGGTAAATGAAAAACAAACAAATATAATTAATTTTGAACAGGAAAAATACTTGCTGAGGTTGTTATTAGTAAAGGCTTGGATATGTTCCAAGGTGAAGTTTTTATAGCTGTTAAAATTCATGGAGTGAGCAGGCAAAGTGGGAGTTCCTACATCTTCATGCAGTTCTGCTCATTAACAGACAAACTACCCCCAGATTGTTGTTAATTGGGCACATTTATTCTTAAATATTTCCAGGAGAAGAAGAAGAAGAAAGGAAAAAACCCAGGAAAATATTTGACAAGAAGAAATGTTTTGCTACTGTAATTAAGAAATATTTTATTTTCCTTCTTCCTGTGTGAAAAATGGTGAATTCTGTTCAGAAAGTGAAGAATTTCAAGGTCAATTCCTACTGCAAGATGCTACAGCACAGTCTTGTGGGTAAAGCGAAGAACAAAGATGAATCATAAAGAAATGTTTATTACGATAATAAATAAACAATAAACACAGCAATAATAAATACATTTTAAAAGAGGAATAAAAAGGCTGCTCTAGTCGGGAAATATTGCTGCTGGTGGAATATCTGAAGGAAAAATTGTGGGAGAAAAACAACTATATAATAGGAAGGAACTGCAGAGTAGCACCAGCTTTGGCTGCATGGTGCAGGTGCTCTTAAGTTACTTTTAAGAGCTCAAACCTTTGTATATCCCACTGTTAACAATTCTTTGGAGAAACACAGCTTTTTAGTACTAAGAGTAAAGCTCTTACTGAGAAAATTTCCCCATTTTATATTATCTGTTTTTTCTGAAAAAGAACATTTTTGAATGGAGCTGCAGTACTTGTTAAAAGGAAAAAAATTAAAAACCTAAAAGTATTTCTGTAAAAGGAAATACTTTAAATGTAGTGGATGAAGAACTTGAGACAGAACTGTAAGGAATTAATTTATCATAATTGCATGTGAAACATATCCTACCCTGCTGTATATGCTGTTAAACTTCAGTCATTGAAGATTTACATATATTACATATGTATTTATAAAATAAAGGGTCAAAGTAGGAAGGTCAAACAGTGGAAATACAAATAAAATGCCTGATTGTATTATTATATTTTTTAGACAGATGTCACAGATTTTGGGCACTCATGTTTCTTGGTCTTTGATGAGTACTTCCTATTAGAAATAACAAATAGCCTAGAAAATGGGAAGTTGTATAATATATAAAACAATTTTAACCCCACTAAGCAGTAGGATATATTAGTATCTCCTAAAACTTGAAATATTTTTTAAATCTTACATATATCACAAGCTTTTTCTGTTTTCAGCTATATTGGAACTGTAAGACTGAATCCAGCTCCATGCATGCATTATGCTGGCAATGCCATGAATGTTCCCAAAATCTATCCTGGCACTCTCTAGTGTATTATGGAAAAATCATGCATTAGAGTTAAGTATATAATATTTTAATATGTTAAATGTTATTTCACATCTATACTCAAACAGAATAATTACACAGATGCATATGGCGAAATACGTAGAATATATATATTA
>CM019221.1:2129611-2157679 GCA_009741485.1 Malurus cyaneus samueli
CAATTTTAAACCACTAAGCAGTAGGATATTAGTATCTCCTAAAACTTGAATATTTTTAATCTTACATATATCTACAAGCTTTTTCTGTTTTCAGCTATATTGGAACTGTAGACTGAATCCAGCTCTCGCATGCATATGCTGGCAATGCCATGAATGTCCCAAAATCTATTCCTGGCACTCTCTAGTGTATTATGGAAAAATCATGCATTAGAGTTAAATATAATATTTATTATGTTAAAGTTATTTCACATCTATACTGCAATACAGAATAATTACACGTATAATGTGTACTAACACTATTATAAAGGGACATGAGAATGAGAAAAGAAATATTCAAAACAACCTCTGTTTTGAGTAAACAAAGAAACTGAGAAATGTCAAAAGGCTCTTTTTGTTTGAAATGTCAGAGCCCTTTTTATTGAACTCATTTTTCTCTGTTTGGTGTTTTTCAAGTTTTACCCTTTGTTAGGCAGGAATTGGGCGATCCAACTCAATCCTTGGTATGATATCCAGTAGGATACTTGGACAATCTTGGTCGTTCAATAATGAACATGAAATTCCTTGTGAAAATGCCAGGTATTCATGCACTGACCTGCTAGGTTATGCTTTTCTTCTCAATAAGCCAGATTCAATGGATATTGAACAATTTGCACTCTCAGTATATTTTCTGTCAGAATTGGGGATCTTGGTTTTAACATTTGAAATAATTTTAGGCTTCTTTGTCCATAAGAAACTCCACACTTTGAAGGAATTTCAGCCCAGCCCACAGAAGCTGTGGCTGTCCCTGGATCCTGCAAGTGTCCAAGTCAGGTTGGCAGGGGATGGTTTTTAAAGTCCCTTCCAGCCCAAAACATTCTGGGATTCTGTGATCAAGCACACCCAGCTGTGGATAAACCAGGTAAAATTAAGATGCAGATCATCTCACTTTTCAGTGGTTTTGACCATTGCCACTTTATCTTTCATGCAGACTTAGTGGCTGTGGAGAAGAATAAAAGTCTTGAAATCATGATAGAAGTGGGGAAATGATATAGCTGTATTTCCTAACATAAAATTAATTGGTGGGGACACTCCTGATCATGCTGGAAATGCAGTTTTATCATGTACATATGAGGGAGAGAGAAAGGAAGTGGCAGAAAGGTTAATAGCTAAAAAAATATTTAAAATTAATTCAGTCATCTTCCAAACTCCCTTTGGAAAAAATACTATTTTTATTTGCTTAGATATGGTTTTTTTTTATTTTATTTATTTATTTTTTTTCCTAAAGCTTGTAGAGCTTTCCATTTCTCAAAGGAAGAAAGGCTGCCTGCAACAGCCTGGAATAATTTTCTGACATGAATCAGGCATACAGAACTTCACATTTGTTTTGTAAAGTTTCTACAAACCCCAAAATAACGAGGGAGAAAAATGTTTTAGAAGCTGTTGTTCAGTAACAGCTACCAGAGCAGAGCAATACAGAGTGTATTAAATAATGCAAGACATTCACTCAAATAAATCTGGATTGATCAACAGCAGTCAAAAAATATCCTTGGAGCGAAAAGGAACAGCAAGATAAGAAGAAAAGGTGTCTGATTTAATACAGAAATCCTGTTTAGAATTTACAGTGATTTTATAGGCTTATTTCAGGGATGATGTACACTCAACTGATATTGAAAATACAAAACATTAATGGAATACAGTTATATATTGATAAGCTGTGAGACAGGTATATAAGAAATATATTTCAAAAAGTCATAAAAAATTCAAAGCTGAAAACCAAAATATCCAAATATTTTTCCATAGGCATCTTATTTAACCCTAACCTTTTTTACCCTTTTGCATTCAGTTCAGCATCTCCTAGCTCTTCAGCGTTCTCAGATGGTTATTTTTCCTCATCAATGGAATATTTGTTATTCATCTAAGCTCAGGTTATTAATAATCTGATAATGAAGCTCTTACCTGAGCCATCTATGGCAATTATCTGTGTAGACACAGAGGGTATTTTTCCCATGACTATATTATTTAATTCTCACTGTGTGGAAGGTGTAACCACACCACTTGAAATCATGAGTGAAGAAGTGGGGTTTATTCCACGAAGAAGAAACATTGTGTGATTCCATGATTAGGACTGGATTTACTGCTAGCACAGTATCTAAATTGCAAGGGGAGGTGGGGTGTATTTCTACAAGATCTGCAGTGCTTTATCCAAAACCAAACCAGGTCTGCCAAGCCTGAGGTTTCTGTGGGATGAAGTCAGGCTGGAATTTCTCAGCTGGCCCTTCTCTATTTAATTGCCAATGCAAAGCCTGAATCCTGATAAATGCTTTTGTTTTCTTTAAAGAGAAAGAAGGATTCAAAATCCAGAGCTGAGTTTTATAGCTCAGACTTATCTGTAAATTAGACTGAGCTGTCTTGTTAATTAAGAGCTCACAAAGACGAGCATTCCCTGTAATCCAATCCATCCGGAGTGGAGTCCTATTCCACAGACAGCTGGAACAATATCTGGACAAATCACACAGTAATTGGTTCAGGAAGAATAAAGGCCTGGCCCACACTCCCAGAAGCACAGCCTTTAATCATTCCACTTGCAATAAAATTCCTCTAGGTGCTAACAGCACAGTTCCTTTTTTTCCTAAAGGCCAGGGAGTGAGTATCACAGGTCCACTGATAAAAATCCTGCATGGATAAAAGCTGGCTTCAGCCTTGGGCACCAGGATTTCCCAGGAATTCAGCTCCACTCCTGGGGGAGGAATCTGTAAAGAATTCCTGTATGATGGTGCAGATGCACCACAACCCCTACTGCATGTGCCTAAATAAAACAGGGGATTGGAAATGGTATCACTTCCATTCAGCAATGCCTCATCTTGAACTGTAGCAGGGCAGATTTTCACCAGTGGCTCAGCACAGCTGCAGCTGAATTCACAATAAAACCTTTCTGCCTATAGAAAGTCTCCCTTTCTAGGTCAGCATTTCTGCTTTGGTTCTCAACCAGAGCCACGGCTCTGTTCTTCTTTAGGTCTTTATAGGCACCTTCATGGTGTATCCTTGGCTCAGAAAAAAAGGGCATTTGGATGAATTAAAAAAAAAAAAAAAAAAAAAAAAAGCAATTTTTACTCCTGTCCAAACATGTCAGGGGTCAGCCAGACCTTTTCCTCAGTTCTGTCTCTGGGCTCAGGCAGAAGTTGCATTTCAGGCAGTAGAATCAGCATCCTCAGCAGGCCAAGCAGCATGGAATCCACACCAGGGAGACTCTCCCCAAATCCATCAGGATTCCCACTTAAATGTTTCATCTCTTGGTGCAGTTTCCAATGACATTAAGGAATATGTTAACTACAGGAACGCAAATTGTTTGCAGATGATGTTTTTTTCTTGGTTGTGTTTGGGTTTAGGGAGGCAGATATCAAAAAGTGGCCTTTATTTTTGTGATTTGAGACAAAGCCATGGTCACATCCAGGTGTCTTACATACCTAAAATATTAAATGAGCTGAGTGGTAATTTAGGGTGTCATGTGGAGAAAGTGGGAGAACAACTGGAATATAAAGCATATCTTTGTCTAACTAATGCATAATACTTTTAAAATCCTCAAATTACTGTGAGTTTTTTTACTTTATAGCCTAAGTTTCATGCAGCAAGGTGGGGTAACAACTTCCACCTTGACAACAGGAAAACTGTCACATGCAGTTGATTTTTAAGGTCAGCAATATAGAGAGCAATTCCTGATTTTGATAATTTTTTTTTCTCTCCTGAAAGAAAAACTGATCAGGTTCTGGAGCCCATTTTTCTATTTCTGGTTCTTTCCCACATAATGAAAGACTTGAATTTGTTGCTTCACTCCATTGTTTCCAAGGCAAAAAGATAAATAAGTGACTTCTATGTTTATTAATTAGCAGAGCAAAATGTAACTGTAATCAGCTGGAGTTTCCAGTCAGACTATGGGATATCTATGGGATAACAATTAACATGTTTGGAACTTGATTCTGATCCTGGCTTGTGTCTCAAATTCAATTAAAAGTCTCTGTTGAGCAAGCAGTGTGATGTGAATAACAGGATCAAATAGATTCTTACAGGCTATTTCTCCCATACTTACGATAATGGATTGAGATGTGGTCCTGTTTCTCTGATTCCTATGTTTTTTTTTCCAGAGTTTCTGACTACAGTCCTGAATTCCATGCTACTAGCTGAAGGAAAAAATAACCAGGAGCAGAAGAATTCAGGCAGAGGGGCACAAATAACTCATTGCAGGAGAAGTTCACACCCAGCTTCTGGGACAGCTGAGCTGAAGGTCACCTGGTACCAAAGCAATGGATATTTTTCCACTTTCTGTATTCTGGAGTCAAAAGAAAAGTTGGAACTGCATCAAAATGTAGAAATTCTCTGAAAACAGACAGATGCTTGGTGGACATGGGCATGATTTCCACATGGATACAGGGTTTCCATGGGGACACAGGTTTTCCACATGGACACAGGGTTTCATTTGCCCATGAAACCTCAATCTGAGCATTGCTTACGGTGTTACAAGTGAAGAAAGGTAAGAAAATTGCTTCAACGGATTTAAATGATTTACACATTTCAAAGAAAGCAATTTGCAAAGCTGGGTAAAACCACCTAGAAAATGTAGCTGTGGAACAGTTCTCTAAGCCCATCCTGCAAAGAGATTATTAGAACATGGGCATGTTGTGGTGGCTGTGGTAGTGTTTGTTCAAAGGTTGGACTTGGTTATCTTGGAGGTCTTTTCCCAGCTCAGTTCAGTTTGGAAAATCCTAGAATTTTAGAGCTGTGCTGGGGAACAGATTTGGATTTCAAAACTGGACCCATGTGCAGGGAAGTTCTATGCAATAATAAGCCCTAAATGGTTTTATTTCTCAGGACAACAACTGGTGCAACATTTTCCTACATATATGAACACATATTCCTAAAGAGTAAATCTAATTTCCTTGTCAGTAAGGAGGGAAAAGCCCCATGGCGAAAAAATTGCCCCTTCCCTGTTTTTGCCAAGGGTAATCCCTGTTCCAGAACTCTCCCACGACACTGGTGTGACCCTGGTGCACCCATGGCTGTGGCCTCAGAAAAGATGCAGCATTCACACCTGGGATTTGCTGAGCTACTGCAGGAAAAGGTAGTGTTTGATCTTCTTGCCTGTCTTTGAAGGAATTACAGTGATTATATCCTGCCTGGTGGTCATGTTCCAGGGAAAAGCAGAAGTCTGAGAGGAGGCTTAACTTGCTACCACCTGGAAAGTTAAAAGTCTCCAGGGCTGACAAGTTTAATATTTCAAAAGGGTTAAAACCAAGCTGTGACAATTCAATCGAGACTAGGAAAGACTGTGAATGTACCACAGGAGCAAGATTCTCTTCTGAATAAATATAAGAAACCATAGATGAACAAGTCCATGACCTCTAAATTAATATAAGGGCATCTATTTAGCTTTGAAAAAAAAAATTACCTTTAATTACAAAATTAATTTACCCTGAAATTATGCGCAAGAAAGTACTGTCTGTAGTTTCTTCAGGGAAAGGGCTTCTGGAAAATTAAAATTTCTAATATTTAGTAATATTCTAGACATTCTTAACCTAAAAAACTAAGGGATTTTCTGTGTTGAGAATATTATTTTGACCAGTTGTGTACCTTTTTGAATCCTGTCTTCTCTCTCACCTGCCATATACTTTTGCTTGTCAGACATTACAAAATCACATTCCTAAAAAAAAAAAAAAGTATTCCTATGCTTCAAAAAAGTATTCTCCACAAACAGTGGGTTGAAGAAGCTGAGAGGAATATTGTTGGATTATTCAGGATTATTCAAGAGCCAAAGAGGGCCTCACTTCAATTTTTAACTCTGTATTTTGTCCAGTGAAACATTGGCAAAGAATTTCGACAGAGATGAGGCATCTGCAGAATGATTTTCCAAAGTTCCCTTGGGAACAGTGCTATCCTCTGTACTAAATATTCCAGGTTACATTTAGGTAGCTGCTGTTGGAAAGCCCCAGCAGGAGAAGAGTGATGGAAAGGAAAGGAGAAAAGGGAAGTTTTTGGGAAGGGAAGGGAAGTTGGGAAGGGAAGTTTTGGGAAGGGAAGGGAAGGAAGGGAAGGGAGTTTGGGAAGGGAAGTTTGGGGGAAAGGAGGGAGTTTTGGGAAGGGAAGTTTGGGAAGGGGAAGTTTTGGGAAGGGAGGAAGTTTTGGAAGGGAAGGGAGGAAGTTTTGGGAAGTGGAAGTTTTGGGAAGTTTTGGGAAGGGAAGTTTTGGGAGGAAGGGAAGGGGAAAGTTTTGGGAAGGGAAGTTTTGGGAAGGGAGGGAATGGGAAGGGAAGTTTGGGAAGGGAAGTTTTGGGAGGGAAGGAAGTTTGGGAGGAAGTTTTGAAGGGAAAGTTTGGGGAAGGGAAGCGGAGTTTTGGGAAGTGGAAGGGAAGGAAGTTTTTGGGAAGGGAAGTTGGGAGTTTGGGAAGAGGAAGTTTTGGGAAGGGAAGGAAGTTTGGGGAAGTTTGGGAAAGGGAAGTTTGGGAAGGGAGTTTTGGGAAGGAAGTCTTGGGAAGGGAAGTTTTGGGAAGGGAAGGGAAGGGAAGGGAAGGGAAGGGAAGGGAAAGGAAGTTTGGGAAGGGAAGGGAAGGGAAAGGGAAGGGAAGGGGAAGGGGAAGGGAAGGGAAGGGAAGGGAAGGGAAGGGAAGGGAAGGGAAGGGAAGGGAAGGGAAGGGAAGGAGAAGGGAAGGGAAAGGGAAGGGAAGGGAAGGAAGGGAAGGGAAGGGAAGGGAAGGGAAGGGAAGGGAAGGAAGGAGGAAGGGAAGGGAAGGAGGGAAGGAAGGGAGGGAGGGAAGGGAAGGGAGGGAAGGGAAGGGAAGGGAGGGGAAGGGAGAAGGGAGGGAAGGAAGGAAGGGAAGGGAAGGAAGAGGGAAGGGAAGGGAAGGAAGGGAAGGGAAGGGAAAGGAAGGGAACGGGAAGGGAAGGTGGCTGTGAAACTCTCCTCCAAGTTTCATAGAGCCCAGGTACTGAATGGGCCTGACTTTCACAGCCAGAGCTGTTTGCACACCAATATTTTGGTTTTTCATACAGCTTGGAAGAATCTAAGTTAAGAGAGAAATCTAGATAAAAAAAAGAATTTAAATCTATTATTATACTGAGGTTAGGTTGAAAGACACCCTGGCTGCCTGAATGCTTAGTGACAGCCTTTTTGTACATTTGCACTTATGTGTCCAAGTATTTTAATGTATAGAGCAGTGTGGGTAAAGAACAGTATTGTCGTCTTGCCCACACAAAATTTAATTCCAGACATTTGGGTGGTGACATATTGTTAATTAAATATTGATTTGTTGCAGGATGAACTGAGCCATTGGTATTTTCCCTCCTAATTAGAATAATGGCTGCTCCACATGCCAACAGTTATGAATCTCCCTGAGATAACTGTGCCAGTGGAAATGTAGGAAAGCTTTAAATAATGCAGCATATTGCACCTCAATTATGATTAATAAATTAGCTGTAGTGTAGTAGCTGCACTATTTAAACAGACTGTCCACATTTCCCCTACAGGGAGTAAAGATACAGCGTTTGATAGTTTGCATGTATCCTGGAGCTCTGTGTTCCAGTTTGTCAGGACCAAATAGGCTCAAAATCATGAAAAAAGCCTCGTTGCACATTCCTCGGTGCCATCAATATTATTCTTTGTGACTCCACCAGCAAAGCATGCCCTGAACTGATAAAGGAAGCCACTCTTTTCACTCAGAGCCAGAAGTTCATTTCTGGAATATTAAATACTTCAGCAGCTGACCTTTTTTTAATAATTAATTTTTGTGGTGCTTTATGCCCCATGGATGAAGAAGGGGCTTCTATTTCAATTGCAATCAGTTTCTCACTTTTTTAATCAACATTAATTTAATGTTAGAGTCTGATTTTCTGTATCATGCTAATTTCTCCTGACTGGTCTCTGATTAGTGAGTTTAATGTGCAACCACTCTCCCTCATCTCCAATTTATTCTCAGAAAATGTCTGCTCACTTCAGCTTTCATCTTGAACAGCGCAGGATCTTTTCCCCCCAGCCAAAGCCACGGCAGCACATCTTCCTGGTCTCTCTCAAAACACTCCTCTTGGTCTTTCTCTAAGTTAATATTTCCTCACTGCTCCAAATAGAATCGTGAAATTGTTTCAGTTGGAAAACTGAGATTATCGAGTCCAGCCATTCCCAGCACTGCCACGGCCACCACTGCCCCATATCCCCAAAGTGCCACACTGACATGGCTTTAAATCCCTGCAGGGATGGGCACTGCAAACCTCCCTGGGCAGCCCCTGCCAAGGCCTGAGCACCCTTTCCATGGGAAATTCTGCTGATGTCCCCCCTGCCCTGCTGGATGCCTGGGCCGTTCCCTCTCCTCCTGTCCCTGTTCCTGGAGCAGAGCCCGACCCCCCGGCTGTCCCCTCCTGTCAGGGGTTGTGCAGAGCCACAAGGTCCCCCCTGATCCTCCTTTGCTCCAGCTGAGTCTTTTCCGCTCCTCAGTTCCTGGGGCTCACACCCTTCCCAGCTCTGTTCCCTTCCCTGAGATGCTCCAGGCCCAAAATGACTCCAGGGATATTCTTTCATCTTTAGAAGCCTGACCCTAATAAATCAGTTCACCTTAAATGTGATTAAGCATTAATGAGCACTTTTTTTAACTGGTTTTTTATTTTTTAGAGAAAGAGGTAAACTAAAAAGGATTGAATTATTTGAAAGACAGAATGGGAAACTCGGTAACAGGGGCGTGTAAAATGAGAAGGAGCATGCCGTTTTTAGTCCACCAAAAGGTCACCTACAGGGCATCTCTGAGCCTTCATTTATCCCTTCATTTTGTCTTTGAGAACGTTTCACACAGATTTCCATATAGGAATGGACTCTTCAAGGAGCCTCTTCAAAGTTTTTATAGGGGATACAATTTGATTCAGTATTTCAGTGTCAGTGTTTAATCAGCTATTAATGGATGCAGAGAATATTTGATGTGCTTTTTCTTTGTAGAGTGTGGATTTCTACTAAGTCAACTGAACTTCATCTTCAGAGAAATGGAATATTCTTTGCATATCATTTATTGCAAGGGATTATATTTCAGGGAGGTGGAAGTGCAAAAGGAATTTTGGTGGTTTTGTATTAATAAAGAGATGCTAATTCCTCTGCTTTAAGCGGATTATCAGCAGCCTTCCAAGAGCTGGGAACATGTTGCTTTTAAGGGCATAGATAATCTGGGCAGAGATTAAGGAACACTTGTTCACTATGAAATTATCCTGAATTTGGGGAGGACCATTTGTTTAAAGATTTTTTGTTGACTTTCACAAGATGGTTTGGGTTGGGTGGGACTTTAAAACCCATCCAGTGCCACCCCTACCATGGCAGGGACACCTTCCACTGTCCCAGGCTGCTCCAACCTGGCCTTGGACACTGCCAGGGATCCAGGGGCAGCCACAGCTTTTCTCAGGGGTGGATCTGAGTGGGAATTATGTTTTTAAAATGCTTTTACACTTTCACAGCTGAATTCCTTAAGGCTCTATCAGTTCATACCAAGACATTGGAATGAGCAAGAAGATAAACGTCACCAACCAACCCCCTAGGATAGGCAGAGAAAATTCAAAACTAAGTTCATATTGTTTACTTATATTGCTGCAGATTAAAGATTGATTGCCATCTCTAGATTTTGAAATGCTGTCTTTTACATGGATCAGAAACACGGTGGTATCCATTTTATTTTAATGTGTTTCAATCTCCTGTCTTGGAGTGGAATTTAATTTGGTTTTCTATCAAGTTTTCTTATCTTACCTAGGGTATTTTTTTACACAACATTATTTTTTTTGTTATAAGTTACTATAGCAACTTGGAAAAATTAAACATAAGAAATCTGTGGAGGCTTGGGGCTATCTAATTTTTATGCTCCTGTGCTTTTTCAGCAGAAAAAGAGGTTCTTCTAGATCTAAATGTAGGTAAAAAAAAGACAATTATACAGGAATCACTTATCATAGTGCATGAATCCATGCAAATAAAAAAACAATTTGTATACACTAAAAAGCAGAGTGTAGGAAAAGGCTGTAGGAGAAGGTGAATTTCTGAAAGAGTTAAAAAGACAGCTCAAGGATACAGTTCCTCATCCTGTAGGGAATTCACAACCAAAATGTAAAGTGAAAAAAAAAATTAATATTTAAAGCCTTTTTTTGTTTGGGTGGGTTATTTTTCACTGAACAACTTTGTGTTATGACTCTCCTGGATTTTTCAGCAGGAAATGTGAAGGCCTGATAAAATCAAGGAGCTAACAGTGTCCAGGGATTCTTTGGACAGCACTTTCAGGCATAGGTAGGATTGTTGATGTGTCTGTGCAGGGCCAGAGGCTGGACTGGATCCTGTTGGGTCTCTTCCAGCTCAGGATATTCCTTGATTCCATATGCTTTAAACCAATACAAATGTGATGTATGGTCAATAGATTCAGTGTGTTTACAGCTATTGATAAAAGTCTGGATTTAGAACAAATACTGAGGTTGCTCCTTTCAATATTTGCCCTGATGAACAAATTCAAAACAAATGTTTACTTGCAAATGCTATTTTGATCATTTTGTCAACTCTCAAATTTTGATCATTCTCAAAGATATCATTTTGACAACAGAAATGGAAGTTAAGTTGCTCTTTTATTAATTCCATAACAGATGAAAATCTTTATTCCTCAGAGCATCTCTGGGCAAGTTCCTTCAAACACAGTGGCACCAAATTCATTAGAGAAATATCAGATTTCTCTGTGTTCTTGCATTAAATATGCACATCATTATCTGAAGTTTAGCTACAGAATGTGGCGAAAGGAACCTTTTGCCTCCCTTTTCCCCAGCACAGGGTTTGGTGTCACTTGGGTGATAGAATTTGAGCAGCTCAGGGCTGAACTCGGGTCACTCTCCAGTTCTGTTAAAACAAAATTGCTCACCCTCCACTTCTCCACAGGTTTCTCCAGATAAACTTTTCTTTCCTACTGCTCAACACTTCCTTTGTTCTTAAAAAAAATACAAAACATGAATATGGATTTAGTAAACCAGGAATGAGCCAGCAGTGAGGGATGTGAGGTTTTTGTGCACTGACAGTGCCTGTGGAGGTCTGAATAATAAATGGCACTGTCACCCTCCTGACAATAAACTCAGGAAACTCAGTGTTTTATGGGAAAATACACATTTAGTTACACACTGGATAATTTTGCAATTTCAGCCAGGCTCTTGAGGAACCACACAGATATTTCACTTCATCTCTTTATTATCCAGCAGCTTCTGGCTTGTTCCCTGTGATAAAGGAAGAAAAGCCTCTGAGGGAACAGCAAGACAGGAATCACAGAATCTGCTGAGCCTGGAGGAACCCCCAAGGATCATCAACTTTTAGCCCTGCACAGAACATCCCCGAGTGTCACAGGCAAAGTCTTATATTTTGCAGTTTGTAATAAATTCAAATCTTTTCCACTCACAACCATTTGCATAAAATGAGTTCACAGCAATCTTCCCAATGTGATTCCATATTCCACTTCAGGTATGTAGGGAACACTCTCAAGTCTTCTATAAACCATAATAATGGTATTTATGATTTCCCACGGATTCCATAAGCAATTCCCACCTCCAGGAAAGATTTAACCCCAAGCCTTGGCAATGGAAATCCTCCTTACTTAATCTTTATGACCGACATAAATTTTGCCGTTTGACATGAGACATCAGCCTTGTGATCAAAAAAGGACGATTTTCCTCAATTCCAGCCCGTGTATTTGTGACTGAGCACAGTCAGGGAAGTGTTTCCAGATGACCTCTGTGTTCCTGACAATCCTCTGCTACACAACATTATGAAACACTCAATGCTGGGAGAACCAGGCAATTTATTTTGTTGTGCGACACGATGCATTAGGTAAATGTTAGACAGCGAAAAGCAAATGCATTCCCATACAAAAGTAAAGAAAATAAAATACCTGTAGTCCATCTAGATCTCTTATCAGCTGCTGATTGGTGACCAGGGCAAAAGTGACCAGTCCAGCCTGCTGCCCATGTCACACCCCACACAAAAATGGCATTTGTCTTTCTGGGGGATGGATTTGGTCACAAAGTTTAAACTACTGACGCTGGAAATGGATTTGTTTTTCCAGATTAGAAATTGAATATATTAAATAGACAAAACAGAAAAAAAACCTGAAAATAAACAGTGTTTTCACCCATGTCAATATAATACAAAGGCTTCAAGCTGGAGGAGGGGAGACTTAGGTGTTTCAAGTACTTAGAGAACAAGTCTGAAAATCAATAAGGGAACAGGGAGAAATCTTAACCCTTCTCAAACCAAAGATGCTGTTTCTTTCTCCCCCCACCCCACTGTTTTTGGGGGAATTTTTTTGTTCATTTTGTTTTGCTTTTACTTTAAAGCTGGTTATTTTCCCAAGGTGTTATTGTATAGGATATATCTTGCACAATATTTGTTGTGAATCTGCACCTCTCATATGAGGAATGAAGCCCTTTTTTGATGCCTTTAACTTTATTGTTTCATAAAAATTATCCTCCAGCACTACCACAATCTTAGAACTCTGACTTATATTTGCACTGGATTGTTATTTGTCCTCTCACTATTGCACCAATCTCACATTTATTAAGTTTACCTTGCCAGTCTTCCTTTTCTATTTCCAATCACCCATAAAAACCTGCATAATTGGCCCTGGAATTCCAAGATGTACCAAGCTCAACGCAAAAAAAAGAAAAAAATAAAGCCACATTTTCAGGCTGTGCTGGATCCTGCGAGAAAACTTCCAGCAAAAGGAGGAGAAAATGAGTTTTGTGTGGAAGACACACGAAAATTTTTGGTCTTCTACAGGAAAAAGACTTTGTTAGCCCACAAAATTACATGTCCTAATATTAACATGTGATTAAACCCTGGTTATGAAGCCCCACTTTTTGTTATCATGAGTATCAGGTTTACAGTAGAGTGAGGAAAACCTTTAACTCTTTTTAAAAATAAATAAATTTGAACTTTATCATTTTCTTCCCAGAAATATCACCCATTTTATCGAATGATATTGTTATTGATTTGTTTTTTTTTTTAGTCTAACATTCCATAGACTGCAAATGTCAAAGCATGGGGAAATGCTTTTCTGATCATTGAAAACAAAAGCAAGACTGCATTCTTTGAAAAATGGCATTGCTAGAGTATTTTCTTAAATGTGGCTGGAATTACATGCACAAACAAACACTGTGTAAGAAAAAAAAGGTAACACCCATTGATTTTTATTGTTAAAGATTATAGCACTTGGTGAACCTCATGAGGGCCCACTTAAAGATGCAAGACAAGAAACTCCAGCAGCAGAAATCAAATATTTTGTTGGGAAACAAAAGACTGTTGGTGTGTGAGGAAAATAAACCTTATTCATTAAAGAAAAAAACACCTCAGCTTTGATCTTTGTTTTAAAGGACTTATTTGTACACAAACTACACAAACAGAAAATTGTTCATTTAAATGTTTCTCTCTTTCAGCCAGGCAGGTTTTAACAGAGATCTGTAACAGGAAATTGAAATAATTACTTGGCTCTGGTGTTGCAGCCACAATTGCAGGCATTTCTTATATTGCAGACATTTCCTTGGAAGTAGTACAAATACAAATACATAAATACAGTTTGCAAACAGGGACTGAGTTTGCTCCATCCCAGGCTTGGGATTAACCCTGGCACTGAGCTACCAAGGGAAATGAGAGCTGGGCTCTGGGTTTGGTTTCAATCCCAGAAAAAAAACAGATTTTTTGGGGAAAGGCTGGCTAGCAGTGTCAGTGTGCAGCACAGGGGAGTTTTACAGTGGCCAGGAAGGCTGAAGGAAAAAGCCAAGGCAGCCAGGAAGGCATGAGGGGAAAACTTCAAGGACACAGAAGGGCAGTCTCCACTTTTTTCTGCTTCGAAGAGAAAAACCTCATGGAAAGAAGCTGTCAGCCCTCAGAAGGGTAAAACATGTCCCCATGTGCTTTTCCTTGGATGAACACATGGGTGTTTGCTCTGGGAGAGTAACTCAGGGTGCCTTTGTTCTCCGTGGGGAAAAGGTGGGAGGGAATTCTCTTCCAGCTGGGTGCTCTCAGGCTGACCTCAAGCAGATCCCAGGGGAAGAAATAACATGGAACAGGGTTTTGTCCCACCATGACCATCCTGTTGAAAACCTTTGGCTCTGGAGAATCCCAGCATGGAGAAAGTGCCTGCAGTTTACACCATTTCCCCAAAGCCCACTGAGCTGCTCCAAATTTACCTTTTGTTACAGTTAGACTGTGGACAAAAATAAAAACGTGGTTTACTTTTATTTCTTCTCTCTTTTCTTCCTCTTCTGCACAGCTCATGTTGTCTAAGGATCACTGGCACTGCATTCCCAAAGGGATGTTCCTTCTCTGCTGAGAAGCAGTTAATTTGGCTGCCCAGATTGCTGCCAAAATTCCCAGGAAATCTCTCTGTGTCAGGAACAGAACAGGTTGAAGCACAAAGAGGAAAAATGCAGCCCCTCTGGGTGCTGTGGTGGCTGCTGAGGAGGAAGAAGCCTGTCCCAAGTTTTACTGGAATGTTCTTCACTGGAACTTTAACCTTGGATAATTGAGTTCCAAAGCAACCCCTCCTCTCCCTCAGAAGCTCAGCCAAGCCTCAAATGTTTTCACTTTGTCCTGCTGCAACACCTGAAGGCCATTAATCATCCCTGTCTGATCAAGGTAATTATTAATGGATGTCCCAGGCAGCAGTGACCCGCCTGAGTTTTGGGGTGACAGATTTTCTTCAAGATGATGTTGCTGCTGTCTTACAAAGAGTAGCTTATTTTGAATTAAAAATGTAGTAAAAACCATCTTCTTCCTTAAACAAGGGCCAGATGGCAAGACATAATTACAATTTTACTTTGCCTTTTGCCTTCTTTTTTCTAGTTACTGCTCTGAAACCATCTATAAAACCATGCATAGCTGAATTTGGCAGGGTGGTTTTCTGTAAATAGTATTAAATATTGAGGCTGAGTTCTTAAGTGTTGCCAAGTAGAAGAGCATTTCTTTGAAACTTTTCACTGCTGCTTACAAAATTAAGGTGATGCCCAAGACAAGCCAGAAACAAAACTTGTCATTTTCCTGGAATAGCCAGGTAAAAGTCAGGTGTCTGCACAACAATAGGTCATGATTCAGTCTGTTGGTAGCACTGCTGTTAATTTTCTTTAATTTCCTTTTCCTTATCAAGTTTTATCTTTCTTACTATTTTTATTGGAAGGTGCCTCAGTTATTGCTGTTGCTGTTTTTATGCTTCATGTTTTCATTGAAATTGTAAGAATAACATCTTTATTTCAGAGGAGGGGTGCTGCATGTCCAGTATTTGGCAGTCCCTGAATCCTCCTATTACCCTGAGTTAAAAGTCAAGAATTGTTGACATGACCAGGCATAAACCTGTTATTCACAGGATACAGAAATTATAAAATTAGAATATTTGTCTGTAGACATATGGAAATCTGCACCCTATCTCTACCATCAATGCATGTTTATGTGCCAAAGAGGAATTTTGATATCCCAAGGAAAGAGAGTCAATAGGCACAAAGCAGATGATATCTTTTAAACATGGTATATAGATCCTGATTTTTTTAAGCCCATTTCTATCCCAAAACCCAACAAAATGAGTACTCAAATTAACAAAAAATCCCTTCTAGACATGGCTGCTATTCTTTAAAGTGGTCAAGTGAGTCACAGCACTCCAATATCAATTAATTCTGTGAAGGCAAAGCGATGATTTTACTAATTTACAGTTTAAAACCACCTCAGTTTAAGCCCTTTCTTCACCTCAGACAAAACCCATCCTTCTCACATGGTTAACTGGGAGTAACTCCCTTTTCCCCCGTGTGTGACTGTGACATTTGCTGCTCCCCAGAAGGACGAGGTTACATGAGATGAGGTTTGATGAAATTCTGTTAATGATGTTACAGTTTATAGAGAAATGCCTGTAGATGTTTCAGTAATGGAGCCCCATGGTTCTGCCGTGGCTGTAACTAAATTCTCCTTGTGTGCTTGATGCCTGATGATTTTTGCTTTTCCTTTTTACACTTTCTGCACCCTCTTTGCATTCCCCTGCACCCCTTAGCCCACATGCTTGTAATTCCTGTACCCTGATATTCCAGCTTAGTTTAGGAGTTCTGCTGGGCAGAGAGACCAAACATCCTGAGGAAGGGGTCAGTGTGCCCTGTGCTGTCTTAAACCTGAGCTCAGCCTTGGGTGAAGCCTTCTGTCCAGAACATCCTGTGTAAACTGGGCTCTGGCCTCATCTGGGGGGGATTCATTAGAATAGGGGGACATTATGCATTTGTTAAGTTTCTTATTGAGAATCCTAGATAGATAGCTAATTCCTGAAACCTATAAAATTGTACCCGTGCTGTACACAGTGTGCTTTCTGCCATCAATTTGTGCCCTGGGATCCCAAATACCGAGGTAAAACCCTTTTTATCCCCTTAACCGTGTCTGTGTCATTATAAAAACTGGCCTTTCAAGGCAACATGCTGAGAACTGAAATCAGTCCTTGGGCAAAAATGTCCTCAAAACTATGAGCTCTAAATGATGACCTGCTGCAGTGGAGCTATGGGATTATGGAATGTCCTGAGCTGGAAGAGATCCTGGAATGCAGCTCCTGCCCCTTCAAGACACCCCAACAATCCCACGTTGGAGCGCTGAGCCAGCCCTGCTTCACCCCAGCACCCACAAGCACACCCAAAACTCAGCCAGCGCTGCTGTAGCCACCCTCCAGCCCCAGGGGAGCTGAATCTGCTCACCCCTGTGCTTGGGCAGATGTGACAACCCGGGAACAGTCCCAGTTCAACGGGGATGAGCTGCAGGAATGCTTTCCCTGTGGCAATAAATCCTGGGACACGGCACAGTGAGCTGCCAAGGGAAACGAGAGCTGGGCTCTGTGTTTGGTTTCAATCCCAGAAAAAACAGATTTTTTGGGGAAGGATTGGCCAGAAGTATCAGTGTGCAGCACAGGGGAGCTTCACAGAGGCCAGGAAGGCTGAAGGAAAAAGCCAAGACTTTTTCCCAAGGCTTTTTCCTCGCTCCATTTAAACCCCAAGGAAAGGGTTTAAATGGAGTGAGGAGAAGCTGGAATGCTCTGATTAATTGGGATCCAGCTCTGTGCTGGGAGGGGAACCACGGGGCCACACCTGATTGCAGGAAGGAAGGAGGAACTGATTAAGGTTATTAAATACCACCTCTTTCAGGGGATGAATACAATTAAATGACATTATTATTCTCCAAGATTTCTGTCTGAACTGAATCAAAGCCCAAAACAAGTCCTGTGTCACATTAAAGAACTCTTGCTGGCCCAAAGAATGAGGAAAATATTAGTGATTAATTCATGGAAAACAAAAAAGTGAATCAGACAAAAGGGATGAACTCATCTCAGTGAAGTTTTATTATTTTTCTTGATCCAAGAAGAGTTTATAATAATGAGGGTTCCAAAGAGGGACTGTGACATCATAAAAGGTTTCAAGTATGGAATCTTTGGCTTCAACCTTGGCACTCTGGTATTTGAACATATAGAATTCAGGACACAAGTGATGCAATGCTGATGGATCAATAGCTTCTGCCTGAAGAAAACTGGGAAAACCTACAAAATCTCTAAACAAATACGTATTCTAAGCAGCTAAAATATATTTCATAGAAATGGCATCCTGTTTTAATAAAATCTAAATATTTAATTCTTGGATTGATTTTACTTATTTAACAAGAACTGAGTTCTACCAACATAGCTATAATTTTGAAATTAAAATTTAACCTATCATTATTTGATAGGAATAATACCAGAATGCTGTGTATTTTTATCAAAATTGCTACCTGGGTTTGCAAAATGTGTCCTGTCAAAACTGTCATATTTTCTCATGAGGTTCTGCTGCTGGGAAAACAGTGTCTCCCATCAAGGAAAAATGACTTGCTATAATATTTTAATCTACAATTATATACAGCACATATTTAAAATTAATGTTTCCTTCTGTCTGGTTTTTGTGTTTAGTCTCACATCTCATTTTAAGGTTTAAATATTTTATAGGGTAAGTATTTTTAAGTGACAGTTGTAGTCATTACAAGAAATGCTGATTCTCTGGGGTTTTTTGTTGCCAGGGACTTTGTTGTTCTCATGGAATCATGAAATGGTTTGGGCTAGAAAGGACCTTAAAGCCCATCGAGTGCCATTTCAGGGACACTTCCACTGTCCCAGACTGCTCCAAGCCCCACTGTCCAACCTGGCCTTGGACACTGCCAGGGATCCAGGGACAGCCACAGCTTCTCTGGGCACCCTGTGCCAGGGCCTCCCTGCCCTCACAGGGAACAATTCCTTCCCAAAATCCCACCTAAATCTCCCCTTCTTCAGCTTAAAATCTTTATATTATACTGACATGGGTGAAAACACTAAGACTGTTGATTTTCCATTTTTTTCTCTTTTGACTAGTTAATACATTTCATTTCTAACCTGGAAAATTCCATCTCCACTACCATTAGTTTAAACTTTGTGACCAACTCAGTTTTGGATACCCATTTTGACCAAAATATGAAGTAAATACATAATTTATATCCAAGGAGGGTGGAATGCAGCGTTCATTCCTGATGAAAGAGGTGAGAGCACAGTTTTCCATCTTTCCCTGAGCATCAGCAGGGAGAGCTGTGGTTGGTGACTCCTTTCCTAGAGGGGGAATGCCAATAGTGAGAGGTTTTCGTGGTTCTGATGCAGGGAAGATGCACAGCAACGGTCTGACATTTAAAGACTTAATTTACTATTAGCAGCAGCATGAATGATTAAGACCTCACAACAGGGAGAAGTTAAACCTTCATCTTTCCCCCCTCCACACCAAATTATGTGTGCTGTTCCTCTCCACGCGTGGCTGATCCTCATCTGTGTAACTCCAAAGCCCAGAGCTGAAGCGCAGCACAAGCAGATGGGTGGCATTTGCACCTGCACAAGTTAACACCATCTCCCAAATTGTTATGCTGCAAAACATGCCTGTCAACCCAGCTGACCTTTCAGTCTCACTTTGTGCTCATTTTCTGATTAATTATTCCATTTCTTATGTTCTTCACCCAGGATGTGCAGAGATGGTGCCTGTTTTTTCCTCACACCCTCCTCTGCTCTGGCCAACAGAAAACACAGCATTGTGTTTGCTCCTGTTGCACTCAGGAGAGTAAAACTGCAGCCTTTTGTTATTAAATGTTGCTGCTGAAACACAATTTACTTCTTGATTCTCATGGAGAATGGTGAAATCAGCCCCTAAAATATCTCTGCAGTAATATCTGCTCTCAAAGCAAAGCAAATTGTGAGCAAAGACAGGGCTTGACACTTCTCATAAAGCTTGAGAAACCTGGGGTCTGTTAAAAGATGTTATTTAATCAAGGAAAGGTGCAAAACTTCCTGTAATGCTGGTAAACTAAGACAACAAAGAAAACTGTTATTGTAGCAGTTATGGCACCGTTATTATTAATAATTAATAAATTATTTGAGGAAAGTAACCGTACCTGGATTATTATCCCAAATGTTAAAGAAATCCTTTCTGTCTAAAACCAGAAAAGAGGAATAAAAAAAATCATATATTCCTCGAAGATTAATTATATAGCACTATCTGTTGTGTCTGAAACACAGAGTTTACACCTGCCGGCAGATTCTTCCTAAGGAAAAAAAGCTTAATTTTAAGTTTTGGTGCAGGGCAAAAGGTGGCCCAGTGCCTGAGCCAGATGTTTCCCTGTGTGGATGTGCCAAGCTGAGCTTTTGTTCAGCTGGAGCGGCTGAGCTTGGCAAGTGACACTTCTCCCTCGCCCTCTTCCCCTGCACTTCAAAAAGGAGAGATCCTGCTTTGAATTTCCCAAATTTGAAGAGCCTCCCAGCCATATTTTAATCTTTGCCAGCGAGCTGCCTGTGCTGAGGAGTCCAGCAGCGTGCCCCGAGCTGGCTGAGTGCAGCAATCAATACTGCAGTGCCATCAGCCATCTCATTAGTGGGGCACTTTCCCTCTCCTTTCTCAGGAGCAAAAGAAATCATCTGATCTTTTCTCAAGATATTAACATTCTTCAAGTGAGTGGATAATGATCAAAATAGTTATTAGGGATGTAAGTGTTTGGCTTCCCTTTAAAAGATGGGGAGATGCTGCAGCGACCTCACAGAACATCAAAAGCAGGAGTGGAGCTACAGAAGTGCCACCAGATCACAGCAAAGCTCTGCCTTCTCTTTCCTCTGCAGGATAAAACTGAAAAAGGACTTTGATTTGTTGCTTTTGCTCCATTGTTCTTCACTGACAGTGGAGTATTTTGCTCAGCAATCCTTGGGGTTTGCTGCTAGGAAAACAAGGCACGTGGCTGACATATTTGTGTATTATTTCCCATTAATGCAGAGCTAAATCATTTAGCATGGCTGCATAACTTTGGGGAGGATGAAAGAGAAAGAGCAACAATCTATTGATCACCCTAATCACTTTCTCTCCATTTTTGTCCTCATTATTTCCCCCCCAATTATATATTCAGTCCTTCTGGTGCATTGTTAGTTAGATAAATAAAGTAGAACAATCCTATGCAAACACCAGAATATCTTAGAACTTAAAGAGGAGGTTAACAACATATATGTTTTTAAATCTATATAGTTTTCAAACTAGCAGCATCTTTACTTGAACTTGATCAACTTGAGAAAATAAAAATGTATTTCCTGCTGACCTTAAAGTTCTTTTAGTACTTTTAAAGTAAGAATAGAGGGCAAATTGCAAGCAAAACACTTTTAAATGCAGAAAGACTGTCATGGAATCACAGAATCATGGAATGGTTTGGGTTGGGAGGGACCTTAAATCCCATCCATGCAGACACCTTCCACTGTCCCAGGCTGCTCCAAGCCCCAATGTCCAACCTGGCCCAGTGATGGGGTTACACTCCCATGGATTATATCCTGTGGAATGCAAATTGAGAAGGAACAAAGCATTTGTTTTGGCAGCACATCTGCCTCCTTACATCTCCCCAAGCCAAGGCTGAACAGTGAACAGAACCTCAAGGTTTTATTTAATGTTAGGCTCTGGTTTTTTTTTTTTTTTTTGTTCAAAACTGTAAAAAATGGTTTTAAGAATAGCTTAAACAACTGTGTTTTCCTTGTTTGCAGTTTTGCAACCCAAAAGTGACAGGAGACATTGTAAATAGGACAAAAATAATCGTATTCTTGCTGGGCCCTGAGGTGCATTTCTACAATTGGGTTAAAATTCAAGAAAACAAATGGTCCTGCTTGATACCAGGAGGGCTGAAAGAACAGGCACAGAAGAGCTGCTGAGTGCATTTTGGGGCTTTCTTACAGCATAAATCTTGTTATGCAGAATGGGACTGTTGGCAAAAAGCCGGAAACACAGTGCCTATAAGCACATGGATTCGGTGCTTTTCCTTCCAAATGTGGAAGAGAAAGATGAGGAAAACAATTGAAAAACTACTAAAAAATGGAAAAAAAATATATTAAAACTTGAGCTCTCTTTTAGCACCCCAAGGAATTTTCACTGTAAGTATGGAGCACACACTTATGCCTTGGGCTAAATTATTTTAATTCTTTCAGCAAAATAAGTCCATCTATCAGCCACTTCCCTCCCCACACACTGCAAATTTTTCCATAATACCCAGAATTTCAGGGAGAAATAAACAGGAGAAAGAGAGATTGTGCTCAGGAAAGGATTCATCACTGCTAATTCCTACATGGTGAATGGAACAGGATTTTCTCAGGTTTAGGAGATTTTAAATCTTTCACCTGCCTAAAGATATTCAAAGAGAGTTTTTCATCTTCTAATGGAATATTCTGTATTCTCTGAACAGACTTGCTGGTACTTCTGTTTTAAACTGTTCTATTTTAATTATATCCAGGTATTTTAGGTGTAGATTGCAATGAAATACAAGGTGTTTTGGAATTCCTGCTCATTTGATAGATCTTTATGAATTTTATTAAAAATGCCTGCATCAGATGGATGTGATTTGCACTGCAAATGCTCCACAATCCTGGGCTGAGCAGATTGAAATAATTTACAAAACTCAACAGATGCACTGCAGCCAAAAAACGACAAGTGGCAAATTTGGGAATGTGTGCAAGGATTGCAGTTACACATCCAGCCTTGTGGGGATGTTGGGAAATGTTGAATGTTGTGTACTTGGAAAGACTGATATTCCTCCTGGAGCGCCAGGGAAGTGCTGTTCCCTGGATTGGCTAACACAGGTCAGCAACAGTGGTGAAATCCATGGTTTTCACTGCAGAGGGAGTTACAGAGGCAGGTTCACTCTGTTTTTTCTTGCTTTCAGTGTCCTTGATAAATTGGGGGAGAAGAAACCTGGCATAGGCTCATTAGATTTATACTTATGCAGATATTAAAAAAAAATAAATCTCTGTGCTTTGGCATAAAAGTGTCACCATAGATAACATTTGTAGAAAAAAACATCTCCAACCAAACCTTCAAAAGCAGATTAATATTTTAACTTCAGGACATAACTGGACAATTTTTTTAATATTGCCTGTTCTCACCTAGACAGCAAGGATTTTGTTGTTCACATGTATCAGTGGAGACACAACAAAGAGAAATGACTGAATTCAAGACCTCACAAAATGGTTTCTAGAATGTGCTTTAGAATAATTTCAAAGGAATGTTTAAGTATTTCAATTTCAGAACTGAAGTGAAAAATAAAAGACTCTGAAATAATGCAATCAACTGTACCAAGAGAAAATAAAATATTCCTAGTTAAGGTACTACAGTAGTGCAAGAGTTTTGTCTGGGTCCTAGTAAGAACCATGGAATCATGGAATGGTTTGGGGCAAGAGAGTTTTCCCCCTTGACTCCTCTCTGGGCTTGTGTGCCAGAGGGTGGAATGGGTGAATCCCTCTCCTTTGACATCCTTGGGAGTAAGGAATTTTCTGTGATTAGGTCATTAAGGTTCCTCCAACCATCGTTGCTCTCCTGGTCTTCAACAAGCTTCTGATTCCAGCATGAACCAGCCTTTAGTCAGGTGACAAAATATCTAAAATAACTAAAATAAAAAATAACTCCTACACGTGAGAAACCAAGCAGGTTATATCTGAGACATTCCTGTCACCTCCTTCTCCACAGGCTCACTGCCAAATTTTCCACTTGAGGTCGGATATGTGATTTGTAGCAGTCACAAGAAGTGTCTGTTCTTTGAAAAAAAGTATGCTCTTGGTTAACATCACAGCAAATTACTTCACCTGAGAACTTCATCAGTGTTTACAGGAGATGACAGACTTACAAAGATGAACGTAAGGACTTAAAATACCCAACAAAATTAGTGAGAAAACTATCTTCTAAATGCATTAGTGACTGCTCTTGCCTGTTTCATTTCCATTTCTTCTCCTCTGCAGTTTATATTTGTCCACGGGAAGGTGTTTTAAACATCTTCCATACCTTTTAAACAACTTGGCTTTTTACACATGGTAATGGCTTTGTCTTCAGACATTCGACCTTTGGACATCTAATAATGTTGGTTTATTATTTTGCTACACTTCTAGTTTCAAATCTACCTTCTAAATCTGTTACAGTGAATATAAGTTGAAGCTTTGGCAAATTATTTCCTCTGATATTCCAAATGAGCACATCCTTTGTTGTTTTAAGATTTGTGTGTGTGAACTCCATTTCAGCAGTTTACAAGCTCTAGCACATCAGTAATTAGCATTTAAAGGTCACTACTTAATGCTTCTTTATCTGTCAGCGTGAGTTCAATAGCCTACATGTGACATATTCATCTCAGTATTAATAAAGTTATGATCTACAGAAATTTTCATTGGCGAGGGAAAGGTTTTAGAAATCCCATTTGGATTGAAGTTGTTTTTTCTCTTCAGCATTTTCTGGACAGATACTGAAGGAACATTTCACCTCATTTTTTTACTGTGAAAATGTTTTCCTTCCCAACCAGAACAAGCCCATTTGTTCAGACTGGTGCCTGCACAATCCTCACAGCCCATCTACAAAATCTCTGCACTGGGACAAGTTTGGCTGTGCTTACACCTGCATGTTTTCATCACGAAGTGAGTGAACCTCAAGGATACTAAAGAAAGATCAAATCAGACATTTTAATATTCAGACATCAGGCTGTGTTAAATTAATTAATTGGTGGATTCTCAAAGTGTCAACACAATGATTCAAAAATTTGCTGTCCCTAGTTGGAATTCACCTGGTTGTGTTCATTTTCTTCAGGATAAATTTCTTTGTTTGTTTCCACCTCAGTTTCCGATGGTGAAGGACTCTGTCAGTCCCTGGCAAAATCTCAGGGAAAACCAACTTCCCAGAAACTTCTCTCAAACTGATTCCCTGTTCCAAGTGATGCCTTTTTCAATCTAGAAATGAAACTCGAGATAATTTCAATACAGGAGGTGATATAAAAGTGGATCTTTATTGGAGACCCAGGGGCAGTAATGGAAAGGTGTCCACAAAAGCCCATGCCCACAGGGGTGAGTACAGTTTAATGGGTTTAGGAAATTAGTGTAATTGATAAAAAACCCCAATTAAGAGGACGAGTGGTGATGCAATTCCCCCCAGGTCAAGCCCCTTCTCTGCAGCCCCCCACCCTCAGTCCCAGCTGTCCCTGTTTATGGAATTGGGGCTCACAGATCTTGGTTCCCAGGAAGAACCAGGATAGGATGGGACCTTGTACCCCCAAGGCTCTGTGTTTGGTCTTTCCAGCTGGGGAAAAGGGCAGGGAAAAGTACTGGGAAGGTTACAAATATATAAAAAAAACAAAAGGCAAAAATCATTCCGGCATCAAAAGCACTTTCTGCATTCTGCCCACTTTCCATGAGACACAAATTCCTACAGACAAAGGTCTGGATCAATTCAGTTCTGTGGGAATTCTGCCCTCCTCAATTTCTTTGTGCACCCAGACCCTGACTGTGCATTTCTGCCGCGGATGAAGAGTGCCTGGAAATCCCATTTCCAGAAATCCCATGGTATTTCTGCTGCAGCATGTTCTCTTTTTCCCTGTGTCTGGTGTATTTGGGGCCACAGTGGTACAGAGCCTCAGGCTCCAAGAAGCTGCAGGGAAGACTTTCCATGGACACTGGAATGTGTGATGCCACATCTCCCAGCTGGAAGGGATGCATCTGCTCCAGCCACCCTGCTCAAATTCACCAACCTGTGTTTTCTGAATGTGCTTGCAAGTATAATTCTGCTTTTCTGGACGATCCCAGTGCCACATTTCAACCCACAGTGACTGTTTTCTCATCAATCTCATCGCTCCAAACCTTTAAAACTCTTGTAAAACACATTTGTTGTTGTAATATCAACAAGAGTCAAGGACCACTCAAATCCAGATGGAGATTTGTCTCGGTCTGTGTGAAAAACCACCTCAGAACTCCCACTTTAATATTTCTGCATCCTGTCTTCAAACCCGTGGATCTTTCTGGGTTCCTTTTAACATTCCTCTCCTTCACCAGGCTTGTCCAGCCATGACTTGACAGGAGATTTAGTTCTTGGCTTACCATCTGAATTTAGGGAAACATGGATTGACAAGTTTTGTTCTAATAGGGGCGAACTTGCCAACAGAAGTAGAAGCTCACCCAGATCTCAAACCACATCTTTTCTATTGCAAGAGAAGGTTCACTCCTGGATGAAACCTGCTGGGGTCTGAAAAAAATGCTGCCTGTAAATGAACTTGAATATCAGAATGATGAAGTTTCTTGTGGCATTCCTCCTACACAGCCAAAAAATATCCTTTATCTGAGATGTTTCTTGGCTGGATTAATGCCAAATACAATGTGGAGTAGTTTTGGTATACAAGCTGATACTGAAGTTAACAAAGCCTTACAGTGACTGAACGTCTGCTCCTTTTATTAAAAATTAAATAAATAAACAAAAGAACTCCCCAAAGTCAGATATCATCACTACAAGGAATATTTTCTTGCAAACACTCATCTTTTTGGGATTGTTACACTTTATTTTATTGTTTCTCATTTTAACCACCTGCTCTGTTTCCACTTGTGTTTAATTGTAAATTGTTTTCCAAAGAATGTTCCTATGAGGGTTGCATGATTGGTTTTGGCTATATTGACAAAAAAAAGGATTAAACAGTAATTCATTGCCAATTACACTAGAATAAAGAGTATGAACCAGTAGTGACACATACACTTCTCAAAAAGGGTGTAAGAAATAGAAAGGCTGCATCATTCCTCTTATACTTGACAAAAAAACACAAAGTAAAAAACCCAAGAGATTAGCACCACTTCTCTGTAAAAAGACAGAACAGGAAAAAGAACTTCAACTGATTTAAATGGAAACACTGAAACTGTATTTAATATTTGGGCTCCTGTTCCCTGTATTTGTGATGTGGACGTGACATGGAAGCCGGACATGACAAAGCGAGTCAGGGTTCTGGTCTGAATGGCCAAACCCTGACAGATGGCCGTGACAGTTTCAGAAATCTGGACAAGACAATCGAAGGCACACTCAGTCATATTGCAGATGCCACCAGGTTGGGTGGCCATGTCCATCTGCTGCAGGGCCACAAGGCTCGTGACTGAGGTGCTGTTGATGCTGCTGCCTCAACAATTTGAGGAGTAGAAGTAGTAAAATTTAGCGATAAATTCATTAGGGTAAAGTAAAGTAGAAGTAGATGTTAGTTTAGTTCTGCGCTACACTTTTAAGATAAACAGATAAAGGTTTGATAAGATGTTTTTATTGAAATAAAATGATTGGCTTGATAAATCAGAAGTGTTTGTTGTTTTCATGGGGCTGCACTCATTGATTTGGGGGGAAATGCTGGAGCCCGAAGCCTTTTGGTGCCTGGGCCGTTGCAGAGTGTGCTGTGTGGGGCAGAGGAGAAAGGCGCTGCCTGGGCCGGGAGGGATGCGGGGACACCAAGTCCTTGTGACTTGTGGCACCAGGCCTTGGTTTGATGGCAAAGGCCCTTTGTTTGTGTCCAGTTGTGGTGGTGGAGAGCTGCCCTGGTGCAGAGATCATTGTGTGGGATCCCTGCAGGGAGCAGTGCTCTCAGCCAGGCCAAGGACATTTTCCAGCACTCCCTGTTGTGCAGGGCAGCAGCTGCCAGGCTGTTTTGTGGGACTCGTTGTGAGGCACACGGTGATTTTCCTGCCAGGACATTGGATCCCACTCGCTGTGTCAGGGGCCTCCAGAGGTGCCGGCCACCAAAATGCATTTGCAAATGCAGCTCCTGCAGCCTCAGTGCAAATGTGCTGAGACAAGGAGCCTGAGAGGGGACACGTGCTTGGCAGCACCCATTGTCCAGCTGCAGCCTCCAGGATGCCACAATGTGCCCCGCTGGACTCTGCCTGGCATTGGGGTCAGAGCAAAGCCCGTGCTTGGTTTCTCTTTGCAGTCTGCGCCTCCTGCTCGCTCCCAAATGAGCAATTGGCAGCAGATGTGTGCAGAGCTGCCTGCGCTCCCTGAGCAGGCCTGGCAGGAGCTGCAGCCCATGGGGAGGCAAGCCAGCCTTGCCAGGCTGTGAATGTCTGGGTGCTGCCCCAGAGGGGACTGGTGTGGGCTGAAAGGCTCCGTGTTTGCCAGGCTGCTGCAAAGGAAAAGGGAAAATCCTCCTGAGCTCAGGCCAAGGGGAGCTGCAGCCACTGAGGCGGGTGCTGAGCAGCTCACGGCACCAATGCGGTGCTGAGGAGCTGAGTCATGGAATGCAGAATCCCAGACTGGTTTGGTTGGGGGGACCTCAAATCCCATCCAGTGCCACCCGTGCTTTGGGCAGGGACACCTTCCACTGTCCCAGGCTTCTCCAAGCCCCAATGTCCAGCCTGGCCTTGGACATTGCCAGGGATCCAGGGGCAGCCACAGCTTCTCTGGCACCCTGTGCCAGGGCCTCCCCGTCCTCGCCCCTCACAGGAACAATTGCTTCCCAATATCTGGTTATACCTCATTCATATCCTTATCAAGTACCTTCATCTGCCTCCTGAACGTCCTTTCCTTAATACCTTGCATTCCTTGAAATTGACTTCATTAAAATAGAATGCTGACCAATATCGTCATCCTTTGAGTCCGTAGTGATTTTCCTTCCCGTTTAGACCACTTAGGGCTTTTTTAATAGAATTGTCAAGAGCAGATATTGCGTCCTCACTGTAAATGGATGATCATCATGGCAATTACAGTTGATGACGTCCTGTTGGATTCTTCGTGG